>JAODAL010067286.1:0-17366 GCA_025379985.1 Phyllomedusa bahiana | reverse complement strand
TAATTTTTGAAATTTTAAATATTTGTCATTTCCAGTCTATAAATTGTCAATTTTTGTTTTTTGTGATTTGAAATAAGCGCATAGAACAGAGGAATTTTGTACCCATGCGTGGATGTGAATATTATTTTCTTTTGGCAAACCCCTGAAAGTCAAAGGTGGGGTTCAATGAGTAATACATTCCTAAAGCACAATCCTCTGTAAGAACCAAAAAAACCTCACACACAGGGGCGTAATTTCCCGGGATAGCAGCGTAGACTGCCCGGGGCCCGTGCCTTAGGGGGCCCGGGGGTTCTAACCGTCGTTACCCGGTATCGCGGCAGTGAACATAAGGTTCACTCCCGGCTGACCGGGAGTTCCTTGAAGCCCGGGGCCCTTGGCCCGAGCATTCAAAGGCAGGACTGCTTGCGGGGTGGGGGAGAAGACCCGTACCTACAGTTTCTTGACTACACTCCTGGGGCCCGGGGGCAACAAACGAAATTTTCTGCCGGGTCCCGGGGGTCATAACAAAAGGAAACAGCAAAAATCCCCACACACTCACGGAGCTGTCCTCAGCCCCGCCTCCTCTCTCCTTGTGTCACCCACCCCCAGCTGCTCATCCCGGGTCGGACGGGGGAGGAGGGGGTTTCTGCCTGCTCCCCTGGGGGGGCAGCTTCCCTTCCCATGCATCTTCCTGAGACCCCGGCCCTGCCTGAGGGCTGAAAATGCAAAAAGGAAAAGTGTGTGTATTGTAGATGGTATAATGTGTGTGTAATGTGTTTTGATTATATCTGGGTGTGTTTTTTAATATGTGTGTTTGGTTTCTGTGTGTGTGTGTGTGTAATATCTAAATGCCCCAGTATCAGTGCAGGGTAAGAATGAAGTTCCCACAAAAAAAAAAACATAAAGTAAAATCTATTGTGAAAACAAAGATCGCAGTCCATTAATTCAGTATGTGGGGATTGTGCGGGATGTGTGTGGGATGTGTGCGGGATGTGTGTGGCGTGTGTGGGATGTGTGCGGGATGTGTGTGGCCTGTGTGGGATGTGTCTGACGTGTGCGGGATGTGTCTGGCGTGTGAGGGATGTGTGCGGGATGTGTCTGGCGTGTGTGGGATGTGTGCGGGATGTTTGTGGCGTGTGTGGGATGTGTGCGGGATGTTTGTGGCGTGTGTGGGATGTGTGCGGGATGTGTGTGGCGTGTGTGGGATGTGTGCGGGATGTGTGTGGTGTGTGTGGGAGGTGTGAGGGGGGTGGGGGGGGTGTGGGGGATGTGTGGGGGGTGTGTGGGTGTGTGTGGGATGGTGCGGGTGTGGGGGTTTGTGTGGGGATGTGTGGGGGATGTGTCTGGGGTGTGGGATCTGTGCGGGATGTGTCGGCTGTTGGGTTGGGGGATGTGTCTGGTGTGTGTGGGATGTGTGCGGGATGGTTCTGGCGTGTGTGGGAGGTGGGGGGTGTGTCTGCCGTTTGTGGGATGTGTGGGGGATTGTGTGGCATGTATGGGAGTTGGGGGTTGGGGTGTGGGATTTTTGCGGATGTGTCGGGGTTGTGGGATGTGTGGGGTGTGTCTGGTGTGGGGTGTGTGTGCGGGATGTGTCTGGCGTGTGTGGGATGTGTGCGGGATGTGTGTGGCATGTATGGGATGTGTGCGGGATGTGTGTGGGATGTGTGCGGGATGTGTCTGGCTTTGGTGGGATGTGAGCGGGATGGGGGTTTTGGTGGGTGGGGGTTTGTTGCGTGTGTGGGAGTGTGCGGGATGTGTCTGGCGTTTTGGGAATTTGCGGGATGTTGTGGCGGTGTGGGTGTTTGCGGGATTGTCTGGCTGTGTGGGACGGTGGGGATGTGTCGGGGTGTGGGGATGTGTGCGGGATTATGTGGCTTTTGGGGATTGTGGGGGATATGTCTGGAGTTTTGGGGATGTGTGCGGGATGGTCGGCGTGGGGGGAAAGTGTGCGGGATGGTCTGGTGTATGGGTGTGTGGGATGTGTTGTGGGTTTTTGGGGATGTTGCGGGATGTGTCGGGTGTGGGGATGGTGTGGTGTGTGGGATGTGTGGGGGATGTGTGTGGGGTGTGTGGGGTGTGTGTGGGGATGTGTCTGGGGTGTATGGGATGTGTGGGGATGGTGTGGGGTGTGGGGGATTGGGGGGATGGGGTGTGGGATTGGCGGGAGTGTCTGGCGTTGTGGGATGTGTGCGGGATGTGTTGGGCGTGTGTCGGGAGTGTCTGACTGTGGGGGAAGTGTCGGGAGTTTGGCCGTTTTGGGTGTTTGGGGGTTTTGTGGCGTTGTGGGATGTTGTGGGTGGTGGGGGATGTGTGCGGGATGTGTGTGGCGTGTGTGGTATGTGTGCGGGATGTTGTGGCTGTGGGAGGTGGTGCAGGATGTGTGTGGGGTGGTGGGATGTTGCGGAATGTGTTGGGGTTGTGGGGACGTGTGCGGGTGGGCTGGTGTGTGTGGAGTGTGTGCGGGGTGTGTGGGTGTGTGTTGTGGCGGGGTGTGTGGGGTGTGTGGGATGTGTGCGGGATATGTGTGGTGTGAGAGGGATGTGTGCGGGAAGTGTGTGGGTGTTTGGGGATGTGTCGGGATGTGTCTGGGGTTGGGATTTGGGGGAGTGTCTTGGGGTGGGGATGGTGGGGGATGTTTTGGGGCTGTTGGATGGTGCGGGATGTGTCTGGCGTTGTGTAAAAGGGGTTTTGGGGGAACTCTGGGTTTGCGGGATTTTCTGGCGTGTGGGGGATTGGCGGGATGTGTCTGGGTTGGGGGGGGATGTGTGCGGGATATGTGTGGCTGGGTGGGATGTGTGCGGGATGTGTCTGGCTTGTGTGGGATGTGTTCGGGATGTTTTTGGCGAGTGTGGGATGTGTGTGGTGTGTATGGGGATTGTTGCTGGTGTTTTATGGCGTGTGTGGGATGTGTGGCGGGGGGTGTGGGGGGTGTGTGGGAATGTGCGGGGTTGTTTTTTTGGGTGTGGGATGTGTGCGGGATGTGTCTGGCATGTGTGGGATTGTCTGGCGTGCAGGGGATGTGTGGGGGATGTGTCTGGATGGGGGGATGTGTGGGGTTTTGTGTTGGTGTGTCGGGGGAGGGTTTTGGGGTTGTGGGGGTTTTGTGTGGGGTATGTGTGGGGGGTGTGATGGTGTGGCGTGTTGGGACGTGTGCGGGTTTTTGTGGGGGCATTGTGGATGTGTTGCGGGATTGTGTGGGGGTGTGGGATGTGTTTTTGACACTATTTTTTTCCCCCAAATATTCTTGCAAACATGTGATAATTTAAATTTTCTTTTTTTTTACCCCCATTGAAAAGTTTGCTGGTCCTGCCATTTTAGTTATCCCCTGTAAAACATCTATTAAATTATATGTCCTATATCAAATACAGTAATATTTATCAACCCCCTTCTATATTTTTTATCATCTCATTCTTCTATCTATTATCTATCTATCATTTTATTATCTATCTATCTATTATCTCATATTATCATCCATCTTCATCCATTATCTCATATCATCTATCTATTACCATCTTCTTCATTATCTACTTATCTACTTTTACTTATCTTTCATCTATCTATCTGTTATTTCAAGGTTACGGGGGGGGGGTTTTTGGCTGTCCGGCTCAACCATACGCCAAAATGCATTGGTTGAGGGCTGTCTTCCAGAAGGAAGCCTTTTAAATAAACCCCAAAAGAAACCAAAAAAAACGTTTCCTGAAACAAGCAGACTAAGGACAGGTTACGGGGCCCCACATCCTGTGCTTGATAGACCAAGAGCCCCCCTGTGCTCACTTGTTGAAAAGGGGTCACTCATTTTTGTTGTCAAAGGGGTGCACCACTTTTGTTTCACTTGGGAAAGCACTCATTTTTGTTGTCACTTGGGGGTGCACTCACTTTTTTTGCCACGGTTTAACATTGGTGCCTTTTTATTTGAGACACCACTTTTTCCCCCTGTGTTTTACAACCGAGTACTGATACTTTACTTTGTATAAAGGGGTCAGATCTTCGGTTGTCCATAAAAAGAATAACCTCGTTCCCAAGGGTTTATTTTCCGGGGGATTTGGCTGCAGACGGCCCCAACCCGTCGGAGAAATTACGGTAACCCATGTTCCATAGAAACGTGTTTCCGCGCTCCCCCCCCGCTCGGCGAATCCAGCGGGGGAGAAATGACATGAACATTATTTAGGCGCGTACGCCGTAAAAGGCTTTCTATGGGCCCGGGAGCGGCCCCCCCCCGCGCTGGCCCGCCCCCGTCCACCCTTTTCACGGCGGAATGCGAGCGCAATCCGGCTCAAAAATCCCCCGTGAAAAAGCCGTTTAAAACACGGCCATAGAGGACTGTATGAAGGGGGTGTGCCATTTTTTGGTTTTAAAAAGTTGTGATAGCCCTGTTCTATACTGTAGAACTTTGGTTGCAACTTTTTTGGGCAATTACCATTTTAATTTGAAAAAGATTTGGGGCGTTTGCCCCACATTTGTTTTTAAACATTTTTTTGTTTGTTTGATCCCAAAAATTTGGCGAAAAACTTTTAGAACGCCGGACCAGGGTTTAAAGGTGATGCCTGAGCAAGGCTTGTGGTATTTTTACACTGCTCTGATGTAGGGCCTGCGAAGACAACCAGGGTAAAAGGGGGTCCCTGAGCCAACTTGTGGTATTGGTCTACACTGCCCTCTTGTATGCCCGCGAAAAACAGACAGGGTAAAGGGGGTGCCTGAGCCAGACTTTGGTTGGGGGCTCTCACTGCCCTCTAGTATGACCTGCAGAAGAACAGACCGGGGTTAAAGGTGGTGCCTGAGCCAGATTTGGGGGTATTGGCTTCACTCCCCTCATGTATACCTGCAGAAGAACAGACCAGGGAAAAGGTGGTGCCGAGCCAGACTGTGGTTGTGGCTCACATGCCCTTATTTTATACCTGCAAAAAAACGACCGGGAAAAGGGGGTGCCTGAGCCGACTTGTGGGTTTTGGGTTACACGCCCTGTAGTATGACCTGCAGAGAAACCAGACCGGGTAAAGGTGGTCCCTGAGCCGACTTGTGGTATTGGTTTCCAACCTGCCCGTATGTTGACCTGCGGAACAGCCCAGGGTAAAGGTGGTGCCTGACCAGACTTGGGGGTTTTGGGCTCTACACTCCCCTTTTTGTTTATGCCCTGAAAAGAACAGATAGGGTAAAGGTGGTCCCGACCAGTTTGGGGTATTGGCTCTACATCCCCTGTATGTATGACCTGCAAAGAAATACCAGGGTAAAGGTGGTTCCCAAAGGGTGGGGTTTTGGTCTACATTGCCCTGTTGTATGATCTCAGAAGTAAGCCCAGGGTAAAGGGTGGTCCCTGACCAGAGGTGGTATTGTCTACACTCCCCTTTTTGTATGACCTGCAGAAGAACGCCCGGGGAAAAAGGGGGGGGTGCCTGGCCAGACTTTGGTATTGGCTCTACACTGGTATATAGAATGCAGAAGAACACCCAGACCAGGGCAAAGGTGGGCCTAAAAAACTTGTGGTATTCGCTTACCTTTCCTGTATGTATGACTGCAAAAAAACAGACCGGGGTAAAGGGTGGTGCCGAGCCGGACATGTGGTTTTTCGTTTTACACGTCCTGTAGTAGACCTGCAGAAAAAACAGCCGACCAGGGAAAAGTGGTCCTGAGCCAACTTGTGGTATTGGCCTCCCTGCCCTATATGTATGACCTCGAAGAACGCAAGACCGGGTTTTTAAAGGTGGGCCTGAGCAGATTTGTGGTTTTGGGTTTTACACGCCCTGTTGTATGCCCTCAGAAGAAAGCCCCAGGGTAAAGGTGGTGCCTGACAAGACTTGTGGTATTGCCTTCACCCCCCTTATGTATGACTCAGAAGAACAGACCAGGTAAAGGGTGGTGTGACCAGACTGTGGTTTTGGGGCTCTCACTGCCTGTATGTATGCCCTGAGAAAAAAAACCCGGGGTAAAGGGGGTGCCTGAGCCAGACTTGTGGTTTGGCTCTACATCCCCTGTATGTATGACCTCAGAAGAACAACGGGGAAAAGGTGGTGCCTGAGCCAACTTGTGGTTTGGGCTCTACACTGTCCTGTAGGTTGCCTCAAAAGAACAGCCGGGATAGGGTAAGGTGGTCCGAGCCAGATTTGGTATTGGCTCTACACTGCCCTGTAGTATACCCAGAAGAACAGACCGGGGTAAAGTTGATGAGCCAGACTTGTGGATTGGCTCTACATGCCCTGTATGTATGACCTGCGGGGAAAAACCGACCGGGGAAAAAGGTGGTGCCGAGCCAGACTTGTGGTTTTGGGGCTTACATGCCCTGTATGTTGACCTCAGGGAACACCCGACCAGGAAAAAGGTGGTGCCTGAGCAGATTTGTGGTTTTGGCTCTACATGCCCGTATTTTAAACCTGCAGAGGAACACCAGACCAGGGTAAAGGTGGTCCCTGAGCCAACTTTGGGTTTTGGCTTAACGCCCTGTAGTTACCTGCAAAAAAAAACACCCAACCCAGGGTAAATGGTGCCCTGTGCCGTTGTGGTATTGGCTCTACACTGCCCTGTTGTATGCCCTTGAAAACAGCCCAGGGAAAAGGGGTGCCTGAGCCAGATTGGGGTTTTTGGTTACACTCCCCTGTATTATGACCTGCGAAGAACAGCCCAGGGAAAGGTGGTCCCTGAGCCAGACTTGTGGATTGGCTTACACTCCCCTGTAGTATGACCTGCAAAAGAAAACCGGGGTTTAAAGGGGTGCCTGAGCCAGACTTGGGGTATTGGCCCCTGCCCTTATTATGAACTGCAAAAAAACAGCAGCCCGGGAAAAGGTGGGCCTGACCCAAAAATTGTGGTTTTCGCTTACACTTTCCTTTTGAAACCTGCGAAGAACGACCGGGGTAAAGGTGGTCCCTCCAGACATGTGGTATTCGTCTACACTGTCCTGTTTGTTTGCCGCAGAAGAACGCCAACCAGGGTAAAAGGTGGTCCTGGCCAGACTTGGGTTTGGCTTTTAAAACCCCCCTATATGTTGCCCTGCAAAAGAAAAGCAAGACCAGGTTAAAGGTGGTGCCTGACCCAGATTTGTGTTTTCCGCATACACTGTCCGTATGTATCCCGCAAAGAACAGCCCAGGGTAAAGGGGGTGCCGGGAACAGACTTGGGTTTTGGGTTTACACTGCCCTGTATGTTGACCTGCAGAAGAACAGCCGGGGAAAAGGGTGGTGCCTGAGCAAGTTGTGGTATTTCCCTTACATCCCCTGTATTTTGACCGCAGAAGAAACCCCGGGGTAAAGTGGTCCCTACCAGACTTGTGGTTTTGGGTTACACTGCCCCCTGTATGTATGACCTCAAAGACAGCCCAGGGAAAAGGTGGTCCTACCAGATTTGGTATTGGCTCTACACTGCCCCCTTTTGTAGACCTGAAAAAGGAAAACACCGGACTGGGGTAAAGGGTGGTCCCTGAGCCGATTGGGTATTGGCTTACCTGCCCGTATGTATGACCGCGAAAACAGACCGGGTAAAGTGGTGACTGACCCAGTTTGGGCATTGGTTACACTCCCCGTATGTATGACCTGCGGGAACAGCCAAACCAGGGTAAAGGGTGGTGCCTCCCGACTGTGGTATGGCCTACACTGCCTGTATTTTGCCCGGGGAACAGCCAACCAGGGAAAGGTGGTCCCTTTGACCCGACTTGGGGGTATTGCTCACACGCCCTGTATGTTCCCTGCAGAGGAACACCCCGACCGGGGTAAAGGTGGTGCCTGAGCCAGATTTGGTTTGGTTTTACACTGCCCTGTATGATGACCTGAAAAAACAGCCAGCCGGGTAAGGTGGGCCCTTGCCAATTTGTGGTTTGGGCCTACATCCCCTGATGTAGCCCTCTAAAAAAAACCGCCCAGGGAAAAGGTGGTGCTGAGCCGATTTTGGGTTTTTGGGCTCACACGCCCTGAGTTTACCTGCAGAAGAACAGACCGGGTAAAGGTGGTCCCCGACCAGACTTGGGTATTGGCTCTACCTGCCGTATGATGACCTCAGAAGAACAGACCAGGGAAAAGGTGGTCCCTGACCCCAGACTTTGTATCGGTCTACACTGCCCTGTATGTATGACCGCAAAGAACAGCCGGGGAAAAGGTGGTGCCTGACCGACTTGTGGTTTTTCTCTACCTCCCCTGTATGTATGCCCTGCAGAAGAAAGCCGGGGAAAAGGTGGTGCCTGACCCAGACTTGTGGGATATGGGTCTACATCCCCCCTGTATGTATGACCTGCAGAGGAACAGCAACCCGGGGTAATTTGGTCCCTGACCCAGACTTGGGGTTTTGGGGCTTTTCATGCCCTTATGTATGCCCTGCAGAAGAACGACCAGGGAAAAGGTGGTGCCTGACCCAGACTTGTGGTTTTGGGTCTACACTGCCCGTTGTTACCTGCAGAAGAACAGCCAACCGGGGAAAAGGGGGTGTCTGACCCCGACTTGTGCTATTCTCTACACTCCCCTTTTTTAGGCCCTGCAGAAGAACAGCCAGACCAGGGAAAAAGGTGGGCCTGACCGGACTTGTGGTATTGGTCTACACTCCCCTGTATGTTGCCGCAGAAGAACAGCCCGATCGGGAATTTGGTGCCAAAAACCGCTTGTGGTATTGGCTTACATGCCCTGTATGTAGACCTGAAAGAAAAAACCAGACCGGGTAAGTGGGCCTGAGCCGGGATTGGGGTATGGCTCTACAATCCCCTGTATGTATGCCTGCGAAGAACGCCCAGGGTAGAGGTGGTCCCTGAGCCAGACTTGTGGTATTTGGCTCTACACTCCCCCTTATGTTTTACGAGAGGAACAGCCGGGGGCAAAGGGGGTCCCGGAAAGATTGTGATATTGGCCTACACTCCCCTTTTTTTATGCCCTGAGAAGAACACCAGCCCGGGGTAAAGGTGGTGCCTGAGCCAGATTTGTGGTATTGGCTTCCCTCCCCTCATTTTGACCTGGAAGAACAGCCCGGGGTAAAGGGGGGGTCCCTGACCAGCTTGTGGTTTTGGCTTACAGCCCGTTGATGCCCTCAAAGAACGCCCGATCGGGGTAAAGTTGGTGCCTAAACCAGACTTTGGTATTTTTCTTACACTGCCCTGTATGTTGCCCTCAAAAGAACAGCCAACCAGGGAAAAAGGGGGTGCCTGACCCAGATTTGGGGTTTTGGCTCTAATCCCCGTATGTATTTTGAGAAGAACAGGGGGTAAAGGTGGTGCCTGAGCCGACTTGGGGTTTGGTCTACACTGCCCCTGTATGTATGACTGCAGAAAAACAGCCAGCCGGGTAAAGGTGGGTGAGCGATTCTACTATCTTTTATCTATCTACTAATCTATCTTCTATCCCATATCTATTATCTATCTATCTATTTTTATCTTTATCATCTTGTATCTCATATCTATCTTCATCTTTTCTATCTCCCCATATCTATTATCATCTATCTATCTTTTATCTCCTACTATTTCATTTTTCTATCATCTATCTATCATCTATCACTATCTACTATTTATTTTCCCCATATTATCTATCTTCTATTATTTTTTCTACCCAATATTTCTACTTTCTATCTATCCCATATTATTATCTTCTATTTATCTCCTATCTATCTTTTATTATCTATCTATCTATCATTTTCTTCTTTCACTGTAGATCCTTATATCTCTATACACTCGAGCGTTATTTTTTTCCCAGAATGACCTTGACATGGATGATAGACGAATATGCAGTGAATTATTTTTCAGCTAAAGTTTTGTTAATCTTTTAAAAAACATTTTTATAAGCATTTAAAAACTCCGCGGGGCTCTGGAGAGGAATAGTAACGGCCGGTGGATTTTTTAAAGCCCAGAGTGCGGGCCGTGAATGAATATCATAAAAGTTAATCTTTAAAGCAATGGGGCTTTTTTTATTTTGTAAGCGTCCAAAATTTAAAAAGAAAACCCCAATAAAAAACCCGATTTAGGAAAAGGGTCCGGTGATTGAAAAAGGGATTTCAGCATAAATTTTTTTGGGCAGCGAGTTCACTTAATTTCAAGCAATTAAATGTCCGGTAAAATAGGAGACGGTTATCGCTGCCTACGATCGGGGAGATGCGGCTGGAGTGATCAAAATTCCCCCGACCCGCCTTCCCGGTTCAAAATATACTAATAAAACCCAGCCACTTCTGCTTTCGTTCCTTTTTTTTATTTTTTTTTTTTTTACAGATATTTGTACTTTCTCCATTAAAGGGAAAATCGGATAATTCAACTTGTGGCGACAATTGTCTTACTAAAAAAAATATTCAAACTCTTCTTGGCTTTTAGATTGCTATGAAACTTAGTAATAAACAACAGCCCCCCTCAAGCCATTCAATGTCCCCCGGAGGGAAACCCGAGTGATGTTCATACAATGTTTCCCCGTGGTGACAAATGATCTGAGTACTTCAAAAAACTGCCAGAAAACAAAGGTGAACAAGATGTTTCGCAAATACTTTTTTTACGGATCCCGAGTTCATCCTGTATTTTCCTCCAGAGCTGCGCCCCACTATTTTTCCTGGGGGAAAGTCACTGGACATACATTTTTTACCCGGGTACGATCCTAAATTAATCCTTTTATTATCCTCCAGAGCTGCATAAATTTCGCTGGTGCAGCCCCTCTGTGCATACATTACTTACCCTGAAATTAAACCTTTTGAGAACTTTCCTGAAATTATCCTCCAGAGCTGACTCATTTATTTTGTTTTTGGGCAGCCCTCTGTGCATACATTACTTACCCTGTATGATCCTGATTACATCCTTTTTTTTTCCCCTCCAGGCCGCTCATATTCTCTGGTGCAGTAAATGTAAAATTCATTATTATCCTGTACTGACCGAGTTACCCCTGAAAAAATCCTCCAGAGCTGCGTCACTATTCTGCGGGTAACTAGGATCATTTAACGGGAAAAGAAAAGTATGTCATGACTCACCAGCAGAAAAATGATTGCGGGCTCTGGGGGTTTAATACGGGATTTTAAACTCAGGATCAGTACGGGAAAAATAAGATGTTCAGTATTTGAAACCAGCAAATAGTGAGTGCGGGCTCTGGAGGATAATCGGGAAATTGTAACTCGGAAATCATACGGGATAATTAATGTATTACATTGACTGCACCAGCGAATATTTAGGCACCCGGGGAGGGTAATACAGGTTTGTAATCGGGATCAGTCCCGGAAATATGTAAGGGAATGTAAAATTTACTGCCCACAAAAATAGGGGATTTGCAGCTCTGGAGGATAATACGGGGTTTTTAAAACTCAATCAATTTACAGGATAAAAAAATGTAGTAAAACAGTGACTGCACCAGCAGAATAGTGGCACAGCTCTGGAATAATACAGGATGAAAACTAGGATTAATCCCGGAAAAGAAATGAAGTACAGGGGACTGACCAGCAGAATATGGGGCGTAGCTTGGAGGATAATACAGGTTTGAAAATTTCGGGATCATTACGGGATAAGTAATTAGAAATGCTGCTTTGTTTGTTGATGTTCTATGCAGCTTTAAAACGATGGAAGAAACAATTATTGGGCCCCCCCCCCCATCCATTTTTTAAATTCCTTAACAGAGGATAAGGAACGTTGAAAGTCTATAGAAGAAATCCAATTTATAGACTTTTTTGGATGTGAAAAATTTTGCCCCAGATCCTTTTAACTTTTTTTTTTTTTTTTTTTTGGGGGCCCGGAATACAATGGGGTTCCTTTTTATCTGTAATTCCCCCTTCTTCCCCCCTTCTTTTTTGTCCATCCCTGAAAATGATTATTTGATGCCGATTCCTTAACGCACCCCCCCTATTAAAAAGTGAAGCTTTTACCCGGGTGAAGCCCACGCACTACCGTTTTTCCCGAGTTTCCTCAATGAGCAATGAGGGGTTTCGGAGAATCCCTGTGCAGGATGGTAATAGTCCCACCTGCTTCACAAACCCTTGGGTTCCTTTTTATCAAGAATGCTTGTGCATTTAAATAAAGGGAAACGCTTTTTTATTTTTCATATGTTTAGGGCCCGGGGATAAACACGGTGAGGCCACTTGGTGGAGCTGCTTGTTGTACCGACTACAAAACATCTAATAATGAACACAAGTCATTTTAAAGATTTGTTAAATATTGATGCTGGGGGTGAGCGCTGATTACCCGCCCGGGGTTATGCTGTTACCCAAAAAACAAAACACTAGGAAATTCATTTTTGATCCCATCTGATCAATGTCCTTTTTAAAAAACCCGGGGAGCCCTCCCTTAACAGACCTTACACATACCAAAGCAGAAGGGAGGTTTACAGGGGGGTGCGGGTGGAGGATGTTTTAAAGTGCTCGGGGTTCATTTTTTGTGGTTAAAATTTAAGGAGTTGTCTCATTTTTGAGCTTTCAAAACCTTTTCCGTGGGGCCTGGTTAGTTGAATGAGGGGGGTGCCCTTTTTGGTCGTCTCTTTTGCTTTCCCCCCCCCTTCCCCTCACACACAGGCAGCCCACGTAACTTTTTTTACAGGGGGGGGGGGGGGGGGGAGGGGTTTTTCTGCCAAAAGTTTACCCTGTGTGTGCCCTGCCTAGGGCTTTTACAGGGGAGGGGGGTGTTTTATGATGTGAAATGGTGTGCTAATAACAGAGCAGAGAGGATGCAAGTGTTCCCCATACCCTCGGCTTAGTTAAAGGGCTTCCCCCTCTCCAGCCCAAAAAAGGGAAGTTTTATATAGTAGGGTGTCTCACTAAAAAACAGGAAAATAAAGTATTACATGCCTAAACTGTATACTTATTTTTTTGTTCCCAGTTCCAAAGACACATCATTATTATGTAAAGAAGGGCACTGCTGTCCCATTCTACTGTGTAGAGAGCAGGAGGAAGCAGGACCACAGGGTTAATCCCGGGTGCATGGACACAAGGGCCCGAGTCCTCCCTCCCCCTCCTTCCACTTAAAAAGCTTCGTGCGGGGAGGGGCTCTCTTCTCCCACCGGGCTTCAAAGATGAGGAGTTATAAAGACCCGACCCGCCCGTAAGATAAGGATCAAAAAAAGGGCGGCTGCTATAAGATTTTTGGGGGCCCGATGCGTCCCGCAACAGGGTAGCTCAAAATTTAGTAGGGCATTTTTAAAGGGCAAAAAATTTCAAAGCTGCTTGTTTTTTTTTAAAAATTTTTTTAAATTTAAAAACCCCAAACATTGAGCGGACAACCCCTTTAACTCTCCCGCAATTTAAAGGGGTTTTTGGGCCCCAAAAAGGCCACCCAAAATCAGTTGGGGGCCCAAAAAGATTAGTTTTTTTTGAATGAGGCCCCATCCCGACAGATGAGGGCCCCAAAATTCCAAAAAGTCAGTAGGAGGCTAGGGAGATGGGTTGACTACGAATGAGGCCCCCTAGTCTTACAATGAGGTCCCCAGGACCGTTAAAGCTGTAGAAGCCCAGGGGATGTGATGGGTACGAATGGGGGCCCCCCGTCTTACAGATGAGGCCTCCAGACCCTTTTTTGTTTTAGTTGGGGGAAGGGGAAATGGGAAAGACCCTGAATGAGGCTCCAGTTTTACAGATGAGGGCCCCCCCCCCCCAAACCCCTTTCATTTCAGTAGGAGCCCAGGAGATGGGGGGACTAGAATGAGGCCCCTCTTACAGATGAGGGTTTCCCCGATTTCCCCAAAAAATTTAGTAGGAGCCCAGTAGATGAATGATACGAAAGAGGGGTTAATTTTTACAGATGAAAGTCCCCAGGGCCCTTTTTAAAAACTGAAGAAACCCAGGAGATTGGGGTGACTAAAGAATGAGGCCCCCGTCTTACAAGAGGCCTCCATACCTTTATGTTCAGTTGGGGGATGGTAAATGGGGGTGACCAAAGAATGAGGCCCCCTCCCTTTCCGATGGGTCCCCAACCCTTAAAGATTTTGTAAAAGCCCCGGAGATAAAGGGGGAAATATGAAAGAGGCCCCGTCTTACAGATTTAGGTTTCCCCCAAAATTCCCAAAAAAACAGAAGGTTTCCCCGGGTGAAGATATGAATTTAGGCCCTAGTTTAAGATGAATTTTCCCCCCGACCCTTTCAAATCTGTAGACCCCGGGGATGGGAAGACAAAGAATGAGGGCCCAGTATTAAAGATGAGGCCCCAGATTCCAACCCAAATTCAGTTTGGAGCCCGTAGTTAGATGACTACAAATGAGGGGCCCTTTGCTGACAATGAAAGGGCCCCCGACCCCAAGAACGGGTTTTTAGACTGGTAAATGGGGTGACCAAATGAGGCCCCGTCTTACAAAATTGGGCCCCCGACCTTTGGGGTCAGTGGAGCCCAGGAGATGGGGGTGACTATGATGAGGCCCCGTCTTAAGTTTAGGGGCCCCCAAACCCTTTTCTGTTTTGTTTGGAGATGGTAAATGGGATGACCATTAATGAGGTTCCCCCTTTTTTACCGATGAGGGCCCCCAAAACCCTTACATTTCAGTAGGGAAACCCAAAGGGGAAAGGGATGACTATGAATGAGGCCCCAGTCTTACAGATGAGGCCTCCAGACCTTTACTGATCAGTTGGAGACTGATAAATGGGATGACCATGAATGAGGCCCCAGTCTTACATAGGAGTCCCCCAGCCCAGACCCTTGCAATTCGGTAGTCGCCCAGTAGATTGGATGTCCATGAGTGAGGCTCTAATCTTACAATTTGGGTCGCCGGATTCTTATAGATCAGTAGGAGCTAGTAGATGGGATGTCATTAATAAGGCCCTGGTCTTACAGATGAGGTCTCCAGACTCCAACAGGTCAGTAGGAGCCCAGTAGATGGAATGACCAAGAATGAGGCCCCAATTTTACAGATGAGGCCTCTAGACATTTTCAGATTAGTAGGAGCCTGATAGATGGGATGGCGACAAATATGGCCAAAGTCTTATGGATAAGGCCTCCAGACTCTTACCGATCAGTAGGAGCCCAGTAGATGGGATGACCATGAATGAGGCCCTAATCTTACAATTTGGGCCCCCAGATTCTTAAAGATTAGTAGGAGTCTAGTAGATGGGATGACCATGAATGAGTCCCCAGTCTTACGGATGAGGCTCCCAGACACTTACAGATCAATAGGAGCTCGATAAATGGGATGACGACAACAAATAAAGCCCCAGTCTTACAGATGAGGCCTCCAGACCCTTACTGATCAATTGAAGACTGGTAAATGGGATGATCATGAATGAGGCCCCAGTCTTACAGATGAGGCCACAGCCTAGACCCTTACAAATCAGTAGGATCCCAGTAGATAAGATGACCATAAATGAGGCCATAATCAAACAGTTTAGGCCCCTGGGTTCTTACAGATCAGAAGGAGTCTAGTAGATGGGACGACTACAAATGAGGTTCCTGTCTTACAAATAAGGCCTCAAGACCCTTACAGATTGGTAGGAGACCAGTAGATGAGATAACCACGAATGAGGTCCCAATCTTACTGATGAGGCCTCTAGAACCTAATTGGTTGGTTGGAGCCCAGGAGATGGGATGATCACAAATGCAGCTCCAGTCTTACAGATGGGGCCTTCAGACCCTAACAAGTCAGTAGGAGCCCAGTAGATAAGATGACCATGAATGAGACCCCAGTCTTACATACAGTATGTGGTCTTCAGACCCTTACAAAACAGTAGGAGCCCAGTAGATAGTAAAATAATGAATTAGGCCCCAGGCTGACAGATGAGGCCTCCAGCCCCTTGCAGATCAGTAGGACCTTGAGCCTACTTTTTTTTAGGACTACGAAGTGCTTAACATAGGTAAGCTTGAATTTGCTTCACATGGGGGCAATAAAAAAAATTCTAAACCAAGTACTTGACCTTTTCATGTCAGTGGGGTTACACATAACAAAAATAAAAAAAATAATGTTATGTCGCCCTAAAAAATTTGCCGCGCTCGGAACCTGCCAGCTGGTGTCTATTGGGTAATATATACTCGCTGATGAGTATAAATCCCATGTAGACTTCATATTGTCATGGAGCTTTAATGGCTCACAAAGCTGATGACGTGTCACAGATAAATCTGCAGAAAAAGTGCACGACTCCTTGAAGTGACTGTGAGCCTCTTCTACCAAATGCCCTAAATATTATGGGTTCGGACACTAAGTAAAAGCTGCACAGATTATCCCAATCTGAACTCCAACATCCTCACTCATGACCTTGAACAAGTCCCAAGTGACCTGGGCAAATGTGTCGTCCATGTGTAAAACTGCAGGCACTTCATAAAAAATCAATGAACAAACAAGGGACAGAACTGATCAACTATTCTGGCTTCAATGTCACTTGGGCTAATGACAGAATAGAGAGAAATGTCAGGAAAGATCATATTTGTATCGTACTTCACTGCGCGTGTGTTTCATTACATAATGTGTCAGTAAAAGGGTTCAAGATGAACCTGCACTTTACAGACAATGGCTTCACAGATATCGGCCGCCACAATTACTGATAGAACTATTATACAATTATATTGGAGGACTCGGAGGTTTATAAGCTAGAGCTTCCGTTATTATATGGTACTCAATGGGTTAACAACATTTGCAGGTGTTGGACAGAAGGGACAGGCAGAGACGTGGTCGGGTCACAACCAAAAGGTCAGGAAGGAGGGGTTGCAGAAGGGACAGCAAGACGTGGTGGGCACACCAAAAGGTCCTGATAGGCAGGGGTGTGGCAGAAGGGACAGGCAGAGACGTGGTCGGGTCACAACCAAAAGGTCAGGAGAGGCAGGGGTGTGGCAGAAGGGACAGGCAGAGACGTGGTCGGGTTACAACCAAAAGGTCAAGGCCGGTGGAGATTAATTGTAAATACAGGCAAAAGGTCAGGACAGGCAGAGTTCAATTGTTAATGGGTCAAACACAAAAGGTCAGGACAGGAAGAGTTCAATTGTTAATGAGTTACAGGCATAAGATCAGGACAGGCAGGGGTGTGGCAGAAGGGACAGGCAGATATGTGGTCAGGTCAAAACCAAAGGGTCAGAGCAAGTGGAGATTAATTGTAATTGAGTCACAGGCAAAAGGTCAGGACAGTTGGAGTTCAATTGTTAATGGGTGACACACAAAAGGTCAGGACAGGCAGAGTACAATTGTTATTGGGTTACAGGCAAAAGGTCAGGACAGGCAGAGTTCAGTTGTAAATGGGTTACAGGCAAAAGACCAGGACAGGTGGAGTTAAATTGTAAATGGGTCACACACAGAAGGACAGGTGGGGTTCAATTATAAATGGGTTAATAGTTCAGGACAGGCGGAAATCAGTTGTAAATGGATCACACACAGAAGGTCAGGACAGGCGGCGTTCAGTTGTAAATGGATCACACACAGAAGGTCAGGACAGGCGACGTTCAGTTGTAAATGGGGTTCAGGCAAAAGGTCAGGACAGGCGGGGTTACTGAAAAAAGGGTCACAACCAAGGCCCCCCCATAGGGAAAAATTTGGGGATGGGTATACCTAGAAGAAAACAGGTACAAGGGG
>JAODAL010067285.1:0-17366 GCA_025379985.1 Phyllomedusa bahiana | reverse complement strand
AAAATTGCCCCGACCTGGGAATTTAAACCCAGACGCACAATGCTCGAATCCCCGGCAATCCAGGTGGTTTCTCTTTTTCTTCAGGTTTGATTTCCTGATACACTGACCAGTGGATAAGAATATCAAGGTTGCTGCCCTCTCCTGTGCCTCTGTTGCTGGCCTAGACTTCATACCACAGCATAGCGTTCCTCCTGAACATCTGATTGCGACTGCACCCATTGACCTCCAATGTGTTCCACTGGGGATAACTTTCATACCCCCTGCTTTTAGGGAAAAAATCTTGAAGTAGGTTCATTGAAAATCTTGTTTACTCATATCTTGACATCATTGGTGGACTAACCTGGGTCAAGATGGCAAAGACTTAGTTCTTTCCTGTACCACGTGTGCCCACGACAAGACTCCATGACTCAAAAATGCTGGCCTTTTGTAACGTTTGCCCATACCAGAGTGTCCGTTGACCCATATAGCCATGAACTTCCTCACTGACCTACCACCCTCCTCAAATGTCATTTGGTTGGTTACGGACCGGTTCTCAAAGATGTCCCACTTTTTGCCTCTGCCTGGTCTCCCCTCAACCCCTCAGCTTGTTGACCACTTCTTCAGGCATATTTTCTGCCTGCATGGTCTGCCCTTGCATATAGTCTTAGACCGGGGGGTCCAATTTGTCTCCAAGTTCTGGCGTACACTATGTTCTCGTCTACAGGTCAAATTAGATTTCTCTTCAGCCTACCATCCTGAAACCAAAGGGCAAGTGGAAAGAGTAAATCAAGTTCTGGAAGACTATCTCCGCCACTATGTCTCTGCAAGTCAGGAAGACTGAACCAAGCTGCTATCCTGGGCAGAATTCTACTACAGCCATCCGTTGAGTTAAGAGCCACCTTCTATATAGTTTATGGTCAACAGGGGCATAGCTAAGGTCCTAAACGGGTCCTAAAACAGCCCTTTGTGTTAAGTTATGCTCAGTAGGGCTGGGTTCACACAGCATTTTTCACGCCACATTGTGAATTGCAGCATGTATTTTTACCGAGCAAAAAACATATTCCTATCACTAATTTTATGTGTCTTTAACATAGATCCTATCCATCACCTCAACAGTCACAGTACAATGAAAATTAGCAATGACAAATTTGCTTTTTCAAAAGCGCTCACCTACGTATGACAGTGTAATACCTTATAAATAACAAGTGAATGTAGAATGAACACAGGCGTGTTCAGGAAGGTCCTTTTCTTTAAAGCACTGCGCAGAGCAAGAATCCACCGCAGCAGTATGAGCGTGGATCTACTTCTTTATTTAAATTAGGTAACGCGTTTCGCAGGTACCGCAGACCTGCTTCATCAGACCATGAAAGTAAAAATTATGACGCTTTTTATACGCTTCCCAGTCCAGGAAGAGGCTGGGTAGTTACATTTAGCAACTTACCCGAGTTCTTCACTGTCCCTTCTCTTCTACATCCGGTCCAGATCTATATGATGAATTCTCCTGGCCACAACTCATCTATGCAATAATTTACTATACAAACATTTTAGAATCCTCACTTTTCCAGCACCTATATACTAACTAGAGATGGGCGAACTTCTCAAAAATTCGATTCGGTGTCTTCGCAGAATTTTCCAACAAAATTTGTTTCGGTCCGAATTGCTTTGGGACGAATCGCGTTAAAAAACAAGCTATTTCCAGGCTGCTCAGAGCCTGCAGGGTGCTGTAGAACATTGTGCCATGCTTATATATGCAGAGGGAGCTTGGTTTGGTCTTCATACAATGTTGTGTTTTAGTATGACACGCAGATGGCCCTGCCGCCGCTTTAGAATCGCTTCACTTAAAATACCCTGGGAAACTTAAGAGGGCAAAGTGACCAAAAAACTCAAGCAGGATGTACCCTGATAAAGTCATGGCAGCGAAGCTGGAAAAAAACAAGTGAGAGTCAGGTGGCAACATCAGTGACAGAGTGTGGAGGTGACGGCAGCAGCCACAGCAACATGAGGTCAGAGATTGGCACAATGACATTTTGGAGGTGGCAAAAAAGTAGTAGGCCACAGAGTGGCACAATGACAGAGAGTGGAGGAGACGGCCGGAGCAACAGCATGAGGTCACAGAGGGGCACAATGACGGGGTGTGGAGGTGACGGCATCTGACTCAGCAGCAGCATGTGGTCTGACAGTGGCACAATGACACTCTGGAGGTGGCAAAAACAGAAGTAGGCCACAGAGTGACACAATGACACAGTGTGGAGGTTACGGCAGCAGCCACAGCAGCAGCATGAGGTCAGGCAGTGGCACAATGACATTCTGGAGGTGGCAAAACAGTAATAGGCCACAGAGTGGCACAATGACAGAGAGTGGAGTAGACGGCAGGAGCAACAGCATGAGGTCAGAGAGTGGCACAATGACAGGGTGTTGAGGTGACGGCGGCAGCCACAGCAGCATGAGGTCAGACAGTGGCACAATGACATTCTGGAGGTGGCAAAAAACAGGGTGGGCCCACAGAGTGGCACAATGACACAGTATGGAGAGCACGGCAGGAGCCACAGCAGCAGCATGAGGTCAGGCAGTGGCACAATGACATTCTGGAGGTGTCAAAACAGTAGTAGGCCACAGAGTGGCACAATGACAGAGAGTGGAGGTGATGGCAGGAGCAACAGCATGAGGTCAGAGAATAACACAATGACACAGTGTGTAGGTCACGGCAGCAGCCACAGCAGCAGCATGAGGTCAGACAGTGGCACAATGACATTCTGGAGGTGGCAAAACAGGAGAGGGACAGAGTGGCACTATGACACAGTGTGGAGGTTCGGCAGCAGCACAGCAGCGTTTGAAGTCAGAGAGGGGCACATGACATTCTGGAGGTAGCAAAAACGGAGTAGGCACAGAGTGGCACAATGACAGGAGTGGAGATGACGGCAGCAGCAGCATGAGGTCATAGAGTGGACAATGACAGAGTGTGGAGGTGGGTGGCAATACCAGTCCTGGTAAAGATGGTGGTAAGGCAGATGGAGAAACTGTCAGCAGATGTGTGGCATCAGGCGGGCGGCGGCATCAGAATAGTGGTTGAGGCAGGTAGTTTGACCCAGACTCATTTTAAACGTTTGGGTGAGGCGTCATGGTGATGTAGTCTGACGCCTAAGGCATTGGGTGTGTGGAAATCTGGCCGATCCACGCCTTATTATCTTGACAAAGGTCAGTCGTTCCACATTTCCCGGGGAAACAAGCAGGTTCTCCTTGGGGTAACGATTTCCCCCCCGCACTGAACACCACTTGATGCCACATTATGACGGGCAGGACAGTTTTCTCACTGCAACTCGGCAAGTTGTGGCCACACAGCCAGTGTGGCTGCCCAGTAGTCCAGTGGGCCTTCTAACAGGGGTGGCAGAGGGCATCTGGACCGAGAGATGATGGCAAAGAGAGACAACTCCCTTCTGCAGAGGTGGGGGAGCCTTGATTGGCTGCCATGGCATGCGTGCACTGGGCACTGCTGTTGCTGCGGCGGCAGGATGGACCACCACATCTGAGAGTTTCTTCCAGGCACCGGGATGGTGGCATGCATGTGTTGACGCAGGGCCGTGGTGCAACGTTAGCTTCCTGGCCAGCTTCACTTTCTGCCCACAGATTTCTACATTATACCAATATTTGGCTCCTGGTGTCTTACCAAAGAAAATGCCACCACTGAGTAGCTGATTTTTACCCCCCAACGCTCCCCAATGGGTGACTTTCTACCCCCGCTGCCTCGCTGAGCCCCTGTGCCCTACTTTCTTGGACTGCGAAGCGGGTTTTCTACCCGTGGCCCCATGGCTCCTGATTCAACGGCTACTACCCCGCTGGACTCCGGCCCCACAACCCATTGTGGCTGCGCCCCTCCCTGACACGCAAGCTGACGCCCCCTTTTCTGACGATGATGAAGCTTGCTTCACCCCGCTCCAAGTGCGGTCGGCTTTCATCATCATCGATTTGTGTTTCATCATCATGCTGTCCTCATCACCGGTCTTGGTATGCAGAGGCTGACCCCTCACAACATGACTCCATGCCCCTCTCCCCAAACTATACTTTGCGCCTACTGCAAGGAAGCGGGGTATTGGCCCCTTTCTTCGCTGCCCAAATAGTGTGACTGCCCTCCTCAAATTGTTCATCCTCGCTATATAGTGGCAAATGAGCCAGACCCCATAGTAGATCTCTGGTGAGGGAACAGGATGGGAAAAGAGGCGGGTTGAGGATAGCGCTGACCCCCTCCTGGGCCATGCCAACTAAGGGTTGTGTCTGACGTTCCCCGACTCTTGGCTGGGGTTGTAGATGTCATCTGGGAGGAAGTGGATTACCGAGTCAAACAAACAAGAACCAAGGGGTTGATGAACAACATCGGCCCCCTATATGACACCCGGCAGTTCTGGCTCACCGAGTGACCCCTGCTGCGCGTCCCCTTGTTGTGCTGCGACCTGGGCCTGCTCCAGGAATTTTTGTGCCCCTGCCCCTCGCAGGTGAAGAGCCTGCCAAACCTCTCTGTCTGAATACGTTTGTTCTAAATGTACAGACATGTTTGATGAAGTTTCTGTATATGATAAAAACACAAACCCCGTATTTGACTCCAAATGAATCCACTAACAAGCTTGGGTAACCCTTGGATATAAATTGCACTCCACAAATCGGCAGGAAAAATTTACTTGTATGTGCCCTTTGACAACACTGTGTATTGCACTGAATATAAAAGCACAAACAGGCTTAATTAACCTTCGGATATGAATTATGCTATAGCCACAATTTCTTCTTTGGCGGTGAAAAAGAACGTTTTTTTATAAGTAAAACGGCAGAAAAAATACTTAGTTAACCTTGGATGTAAATTGCGTAAAAGAAATATGCTGCCCAAAAATTACCAGCTTTGTAGCGTGTTAAAACGGCGTATATTTACGGAACACAACAACAGAAAAACTTGTATTACCTTCGGTTATGAATTATGCTACAGGCAAATTTGTTCTTTTGGGGGGTGAAAAAGAACGTTTCTTTTAGTGACCACAACAGCAGAACAATGCTTAATTAACCCCTGGATCTAAATTGCGCAAAAGAAATGAGCAACCTAAAATTACCAGCTTTTTAACGTGTTAAAATGCCGTGTATTTTACAGAACACAACAACAGAAAACTTGTAATTAACCCTTTGGTTATGAAATTTTGCTACAGGCAAAATTTGTTCTTTGGAGGTGAAAAAGACATTTCTTTTAGTGACACAAAAAGCAGAACAACGCTTAATTAAACCCTGGATCAAAATTGGCAAAAAGAAATGGCAAAAAAAATTAAGTGGTATTTGGATTGTAAAAAACGCTGTTTCTTTAAAATGAATACAATGGAACAGGCTTAGATAACCTTGGGTATTCAATGTGCTGAGAACTGAGCAGAGAGCATTCAAATGTATATGCAGCTGCATTGGACGCACACTGGACGTCAGTTCCAATACCCCCCAAAATCAGAATTTTGAACGTAAGAGAAGCAGTCTCTGAGACAAGCTGTGACACCCCCCAAAAATCGCTGTTTAAACAGTGAGTTTTTTAGTATGAGATATCATAAAACACGTGTCGACCTTCCCTGCACAGTACAGTGAGAGCTGTATGAGCTGCCAGGTCGCGCCCAGACTTTTATAGTGCGGTGACGTCACAGAATCCCCCCGGTCTCTTTATTGGCTTCATCTCTGCCACATGTCATGTAGGCTACGCCCTTTTTTCCCCAGACTTCTTTGCCCCCTGTAACGCATGTGCTCGCAGTCATTTTATCAATCAAAGCACGCTTTGTTCCGCGAATTTACCCCAAAGTTCGACTTCGTTCCGAATCGAAGTTTTCCTGAAATTCTAAATGAATTCCACTTCGTTAGAATCGATTCGCCCATCTCTAATACTTACCAACTGGGGGTTTATTTAACTCCCTTCCTAATGGGTGTTTATACAGAAAAGCATGGTGATGCTCCATCCCCACAGCAACTGGCTCTTCTATGATAGAAAATCCAGGTGCCTGCTGTGGCGGGTGGGGAGTTCCTTTATAGGCCCCCTCCCAGTAGGTAGGTAAATAGGTTATATGTTTCCCAGTAGTTAGGTATAAAGGTTATATGTTCCCCAGCAGGTAGGTATAAAGGTTATATGTTTCCCAGTAGGTAGATATAGGTAACAGGGTCCCCCAGTAGGTAAATAGATAATAAGGTCACACAGTCTGTAGACAGGTAATAGGGTCCCCCCAGTAGGTATATAGGGAATAGGGCCCCCAGTTTGTCGTTAGGTAGGTAATATGGCCCCCGGTATATAGATAGGTAGGTATTAGGGCCCCCAGTATATCGATAGCTAATAGGGCCCCCAGTATATAGATAGGTAGTTAATAGGGCCCCCAGTGTATAGCTAGGAAGGTAATAGGGCCCCAAGTATATAGCTAGGCAGGCAATATGACTCCCAGTATATAGCTCGGCAGGTAATATTGCCCCCAGTGTATAGCAAGGAAGGTAATATGGCCCCCAGTATACAGCTAGGCAGGTAATATGGTCACCAGTATACAGCTAGGCAGGTAATATGCCCCCTAGTATACAGCTAGGCAGGTAATTTGGCCCCCAGTATACATTTAGGCTGGTAATGTAACCTCCAATATATAGATAGGCAGGGAATATGGCCCCCATTATATAGCTAGGCAGGTAATATGACCCCCAATAAATAGCTAGGCAGGTAATATGGCCCACAGTATATAGATAGGCAGGTAATATGGCATATTAAAAATGAAAAATAACAGTACTCACCTTTCCCCCACTCCCTGAAGCTTCTCAGTCTCAGTCTTCTTCCTCCGTCTAGTGCACATACAGAGCCGGGGGAGGCTCAGGGCACCAGTAGTTTTATATATAGTTCAACAGTGGTTTGGGACGGGGACTTGTGACAATTTGTAAAATTGAGGATGTCTTGAGGGATATTTGCATCTTTTATATGTACACAACCATTTGATGCCCTGTCTTTATAAGTGGTTCTTTACCTCTATGTATGCTTTTTTTATTGAATGTTTTGTGTGGATATAATAAGTTTAGTAGGTGTGTTTTAATTTATTTTTTTAAGTTGTTTAGCGACCTAATTCATTTAATGGCATTTTTTTTTCTGTAGATGTGATTAAAGTGGCTTGAGTGACCTAATATTACAGAAAATGCATTTTTGCAAAAATGAGGTATACAAAAATATTCCCGACTTTTTTGTGTGACAAAATGGATGTCCATTTCTTAATGTCATCTAAAAAAATGTTTCATTTAAGTAGTGTTCCCACCATAAGCTCTGATGTCATATCGACTAGATATGCCATCAAAGCCTGACAGGTGAGACATGCACCTATCTTGGAAACTGGCCCCTGATAGTTTTGGCCAAGAATGGAGAGTAGGTTGCGTTTGCGCACCGCTGTCTGTTCTATTTTATTGGAGTTACAAGCGCTGTGTTTCACTGTACTCCATTCTGAGCTGACACTTTCAGTCCCATTACTGAGATAGCTGTGAATCCCACATCTAGCATATTCTATCAATATACCATCAAGGTCTATGGTGGGAACAACCCTAATAATTTGCACCATTAAAATAAATATATATATATATATTTTTTTTAACAATGGAATGCTACGTAACTTCTTTTTCTGTCCAGTTGGAATTGCCAGCAGCTATTTGGATGTACATGCTAAACCTTTGTAGGAAAACCAGTGATATATTGCTGGTGAATTAGTAATGGGACAAGCTTACAAAAACGAGCAGATCCTGCTTTATTTACTTTTCTCAGAAGCTATTCTAGATTTCATGTTTTTTTCCTGAAGACAAATGTAGTTTAAACAATAGGCATCATTGCTTAGTGTGAATGAACTGGGTGAAATGTCAAACTAACAGAAAAAGGTAAGGTAGAAAAATGATAACTATTCCATATAAAATCTACAATATCAAAGAACATGTCAGATAAGAGAAAATAGGATGAGTTCTCCAGATACAAAAAAAAAAAAAAGATTGCTTCCAAGTGGTGTGTATATCTAGATATCCCATACAAGTATATATATAATTTGCAGTTCACCGTGTCTCTTTATATATTTTTTTTCTATTTTGTACTTATGTGATCAAGCATTTTTGTTTCTTTATTTTTCTTTTGCAACAACATTGTAAAATAGAGCCATGCTGTGTATTTTTATTACCTGGTTATAGTGGTCTCAAATGTATTCACCACTTAGGGCGACATGTCCGAAAAGTGGCGTATCCACGCCAGTTTTAGGCGCATTAAATCAATGTAAAGTACACCTGAAAGTCCGATACTTTCTAAAAACTGGCGTCATGGAATACCTTAATGCGCCTAAAAAGGCGCATTGAGGCGAAAAAGGCGCATTACATCAAAAAAGGTGCATTGCGCAACTCGCGCCGCATAGCATATAATTGGTAGTCTATGTAATGCACCTATCGCGGCGGGGGCGCACAGTGCACCATATTTAAGCACATTACAAAGTGTCGTGCTCGGCGTATAATGCGCCTAGTTTTGGTGTACGAGTTGGCGAGTTGGGACATGTCGCCCTTAGTCTTCCAAAAAATGATTATATTAATAATGTTTTGGATCCTTCCTAATCAATTCTAACTTGTGTAACAAAGCTATGGCCACCCTTAGTTACATGTGGTGGGAGTGCAGTCTCAACAAGCCATTTTGGTTTTCCCTTCAAATTCTATTTTGGGTGGAATAGGTCCCTTGCTATATCATTCTTGTCATTAGTTCTAAACAGTTTGCCATCGACACAAGCTTTTCTAGTCTTCCATTAAAAATTGCTAGGTGTCACAACATCAAATATTCCTATCCCAGCCACATACCATAATAAACAGAAGACTTAATCCATACAAATTAAATATACTTGCATGTGTAAAATGCACAATGTCCAATAAAGCACACAATGTCCACAATATGCTATACATTTAAGAGGGTATTGTGGCCTCAAGTTGTCTAATAGATATTATTAGGTCCCTTCACATTTCATTTTTGGCATGTTTCTGGTATCCATTGAGATACCACAAAAATATATCCCAACTTATACCATGGCAGGGCTACGACTTACCCATATACTTTAATAGGACAAACAAAGTCCTGATTGGATTGCGTTTGCCCTATTTAGTGAACCCAGTTTTTACATGCAACACAAAATTGAAGCAGGTAGATATGGTATACATTTGCTAAATGGGAAAACTGCTATGTTATCTACCATGAACGGAAGAAAAAAATGAAATATTAATGGAGTCTTAAAGGTGAGGTTCTTTCCCCATTTTGGATAAGGTCCTTCTTCGCCCTGTAGTCTGATAGTACAAATGCTGATACCTTGATGAACACTATACACCACACATATATAAACTCCGCACAAAATAATTAAAAATATTAACGGGATCAGCTATTTTTCATTTGAGATCAAAGTTTAACCCCTTAGCGCACCATGATGAACCAGTACAGTAGGGCCATGCTAGGGAAGTATGAAGCTGGCTCTCTTGCTGAGCCTGCTAAGCTGTTAGATACACCAGACCTTCACTCCCATCAGCAGGGATGTACACTGACCTCAACTTGATTGGCACCCAATGAGATTCTGGGATGCTGAGTGGTTGCCATGACAGCAGGAAGCTTAATGAAGGCTTCTGTGGCTGACATGTTACTGCTCCTATGATTTTCTGCCATAAGAAGACATTGAGGGAGGCATTATGGCAGAAGCTTAAGTTAATGCTGCATGGTGCTAGACATGAGATTTTTTGGTTTAAGGGGCAAAACAAGAAATGTCCTTATCAAATTGTTTTTAAAATGGTGGTCTCACCATGCTGTTTTACATAGCTTCTGCCAGCTTTAGACGCATACTTTGTGGTTAATCATCATCCTGGCCACTTCTAAAAGAGTAGAGAGAGGTGGCTGGTAACTAGGGAGATGTGTACAGAATGAGGAGATAAGATTTATACTTTACTTTGAAGAGAAGCAAAATCAGAACAGCAATGTATTTGGTAACTTCATTTTCACCTACATGTTTAAAGCTTATCAATGAAACAATTAGGCACTGAATGTAAAACTACTTGAAGAAGCTTCAAAGTAACAATGAAACAGTTTTTTTCAGATGTTTCACAATATTCTTTTACAGATCATCATCATAAAATCTATGCATGAATGTAATTTCATATGTCTTCCTAATACCAAGTTATTATTGCTGGCATCTGTTTCCTTGTGTTCCAACATTTGATGCAGTAAATACTTTTTGTCTGTTCTTACCTGCCATTTATATGCTTATACATTGTAATCATGCAAGCATGTATAAACATTGGATCTACCTCCGTCATAATAGGATTAGTCACAGAACTTGTCATATCAAAGATGACAGCAAAAAGATTTACTAAAAATGATGGAAAGCAACCGAAAGCAACACTTTATAGAATTATATCTTTTATGTGTTTTCCGTGAATTTAATGGATCATGTTTAGTATAAAAGTAACTGCACATTAAATTTGAAAGAACAACAAAAACTATAAATTTTCCTAAATATTGAAATTAATATTTATGGGGGGGTAGTTTTCTCCCCCCTCCCCCCCTTTCCCAAAACCGGGCACTTTTTTTAGTACAATTTTTTCCTGCGAAATGCTGTTTGCACTGGTATTTTTTTTCCCCAAATTTTTCCATTCCCAAAAAAGGTATTTCATTTTTTTAAAATTTCTTTGTAAGGGAACTGAGCATTTTGGACATCTGCTGCAGCTGCATAATAACTGTGCAGCTGTAAATATGCATGGATGTTCCAAAACCGTCTTGCAGAATGATATGCTGACCGCCCAGATGTTTAACCCCTTGCAAACACAGAAACTTACTGACACCAGGATGTATCCATATGCCTATGTAGCAGGCTTACTCCTAAGTTTTTTTTTAAAAAAAAAAAAATAAGGGGAAAAGGGGTAATACTGCGGTGCAGCCGGGGGAAAACAGGAACCGGCGGGGAATTAAAAACAGGAAAAACAGACAGGGTCAGGAGGTTAACGTACACATTTAAAAAAAAGGGCGGGGGGGGGAACAAAAAACCAAACAAAAAGGAAAAAAATTTCAACAAAAAAAAAAGGAAACAACAGGACGGAGGGGACCAGGAGTCATGCAAAGAAATGGACCAGATCTCGGGGGTTAAAGTCTCCAAAACAGCGACCTGAGATGCTGGGGAGCTCAAGATGGGAAGCAGCTGAGTCTGAAACAGACTGAATAAACTGACCAGAGCAGAGACAGGAATTCCCTTATAGGCGGGGGTCAGAGGTAAAGGGAAGTAGACAGAGACAAGTAACTAAAAAAGCAGAAAGCTGCAGCGCGGACCCCCTAAAAAGGAACAGAGCGCACACAGGCCCAGGAAGCAAGGTCGGCGGTAAGCACAGGAAAGGCAGACACGCCCACGGCCAAGGCAGGGAAACCCCGGGGTGAACCGTGACAATCTGTATGTGAAAAAAACCGTAAGTAAAAAAAGTCCAAACCCAAAATTTGGGTTTTTCAAGTCATTTCAATCCCCAAAAATAGAAATTTAAAAAAAATAAAAAGTAGCCCCTGTCCAAAATGGTACAAATAAAAAAATATACTTTAGTCCCAAAAAAATAACCCTCCTCAGGTCATAGGTGGGAAATACAATAGTTTAGGTTGATAAATGGCGATGAGACAAATTTAAGAACTGAAAAATTTTTTTTTTTAAAAATTAAAAAATAACTAAAGCCCCAATTATTAGTATTATTGGATTGCATAAACCTGTTAAATTGTTTTAAAATTAAAAACAGATAATACATTATTTAACAGAAGGTGAAAATTTTAAAAACTAAAAACCCCCAAACATGGGACGGTATTTTTTTTTTTTTTTTTTTTTTTTTTTTTTTTCCCATTTAATCTATTTTAAAAATTTTTTTTGGGGTTTTTCCTGATTATCTATTGCAGGGGTCAATGAAGCATTCAAAAGTGATTTTTCCCCAAAAAAAGAAGCCCCAAATGTGTATTAGATTTTTTAAAAAAGGTTAAGGCTTTTGGGAAAGGGGGGGGGGGAAAAAAAAAATTATATTATTAGGCCCCAGCTGTCAGGAAGGGGTTAAAGTCAACGGCTGGTCGGCAAGCGGTTGATATAATTTCTTCATTAAGAACAGCCCCAAAGAGAAACTCCCCAGGGGGAAGTTTTTCTTTCTTCCCGATTTGTTCTCTGTTAGTGACCCATATACCCAAAACCCCAAATTTTAAGGGGCCCAAACCAGTTTTTTGAATTCCCCAGCTAAATTGTTTTGCTTTGATAAACCCTTTAAAGTGTATTTTTCACACAGTGTCTTTGCAGGCATATTTCGGGAGAAAATTGTCATGCCCCACGAAGTAAAAACATGCAAATACTTCTCATCAAGAGCTATGGTTAGAAAAAAAAAAACTTTTAACCCCCTGACCCCTATTAAGTATCGGGAGAAAGAAGTGATGGGTTTTTCCCCAGCATGTAAAGGTGAATGTCTATGTGAGCTGCCACGACTTTTTAAGCAGTGCATGGGGCCCAAAAACACACGGGTTTAACCCCCCGACATTCAGTCTTTCTTACCCCCCCCCCCTTTTTTTTAAAAGACGTTTTGTGAACTTCCCCTAAACCCCTTCCTGCTGCAGCCTTTATATATATATATATATAAAATTATTTTTAATATATATAATATAATATTTTTATATTTTTTTATAAAAAAAAGGCTGCAGCGGGGAAGGGGTTAGGGAAATTTCAAAAGAGGGTCTTGAGGAAGGGGGGGGGGGGTTTGAAAAAGACTGAATGTCGGGGGTTTTAAAACCGTGGTTTTGGGGCCGATGCACGGGCAAAAATGTTTGTGGCAGCTAAACATAGCCCTTTTCACTTTACATGCTGGGAAAAACTCTTTGTCACTTCTTTCTAAATTATTTTAATAGGGGGGTCGGGGAAGTGAGTAGTAACCTTTGGGCTCTTGATGAGAAGTTTTTGCAGTTTTTTTTATTCGGGCCCCATGCAATTTTGCTCTGAAATTGTTGAAAAGGGAAAACTGGGGTAAAACTTTACATTAAAAGGATTTACAAGCAAAGCAGATCAGTGGGAAATTTTTTAAAAGCGGGGTTGGCCACTTAAAATTTTGGGGGTTTTAAAAAGGGGGGTTTATATGGGCTCATTAACAGGGGAACAGAATCGGCAAGAAATTTAATCTTCCGGGGTTAGGTTCCCCTTTGGATGTTTTTTAAGGAAGAAAATTATATAAAACCGCTTCCCGACCAGCCGTTGATTTAAACCCCTTCCTGACAGCGGGTTCCTAAAAAATATAATTTTTTTTCCTCCCCCCCTTCCAAGAGCCTTAACCTTTTTTAATATCTATATACACATATGAGGGCTTCTTTTATGGGAAAGATGCACTTTTGAATGCTGTCATTGACCATGCAATATGATATATCAGGAAACCCAATAAAAATTCTAAGTGAGATATAATGTAAAAAAAAAAAAAAAAAAAGTACCTGTGCCATGTTTGTGGGGGTTTAGTTTTTACAGAGTTCACTCTTCTGTGTAAATAATGTATTATCTGTATTATATTATATAACTATATTATACAGGTTTATGCAATTCCAATAATACTGAATAATTAGGGCTTAGTTATGTTTTAATATTTGAAAAAAATAATTTTCTAGTTCTTAAATTTGTGCTGCATCGCCATTTTATGCAACCTATAACTATTGTACTTCTCCACCTATGGACCTGAGTGAGGGTTATTTTTTTGTGGACTAAAGTATAGTTTTTTTTTGACCCCTTTTTGGGGGAAAGGGGGCTACTTTTTTCACTTTTAAAATTTTTATTTTTTGGGGAGTGAAAAGACTTGAAATTAAACCCTTTTTGGGTTTGGGCTGTTTATTCCGGGGGTTTAGCATACAGGTTGTCAAAGGTTACGCGGGTTTCCCCGCCTTTGGGGCCGGGCGGCGTGTCGTTTCCCCTTTCCCGTGCTTACCTGTCCTGGAAACCCGTTGCTTCCTGGGGTCCTTGGTGTTTTCCCCTCTGTTTTCCCTTTTTGGGGGGGGCGCGCGCTGCGCTTTTTGTCTTTTATAGGTTACTTGTCTCTGTTTTACTTCCTCTTTCCCTTGACCCCGCCTATAAGGGGGAAGTTCCTGTCTCTGCTCTGGGGTCATTTTTTCATTGCAGTCTTTTGGGCGACTCAGTTTGCTTCCATCTTGAGTTTCCGCCAGCATCTAGGTCTCCCTGTTGGGGGTTTTTAACCCCCTAAAGGATGTGGCCCAAAGGTCTTTGTCATCTGAGCCCCGGGCCCCGTCCGCCCGGGTTCCCCGTTTTCTGTGTTCCTGTATCCTCCCCTTTTCCTGTCCTGTAGTGTCTCTGTTCCGGCCGTTTTTCCCGGGGTTCTTTTCCCTGTTTGGTGTTCCCCGTCCAGTTCCTCCCTACCCTGGGGTGCTATTTTGTTTTTAAACCCCCTCCTGTTTTTCCTGCTGTACATGTTCCTGGTTCCTTTTATTCTCCCCCGCCTGGTTTCCTGTCTTGCACCCCGGCTTTTAAACCGCAGGAAAGCTGCCCCCATCCTCTTATGTGAAAGACTTAGTAAAGTAAGCTGCTCATGGGCATATGGATAAAATCGGGTTTTCAGTAAGTTTCTGTGTTTGCAAGGGGTTAAACATCTGGGCGGTCAGCATATAATTTGAAAAAGAGGGTTTTTTTGGAAAAAACCAGGGCATATTTACAGTGCACATTTTTTAAGCAGCTCCCAGCAGATGTCCAAAATGCTCAGTTCCAGTTACAAGAGAAATTGTAAGAAATGAAATACCTTATGGTAAGGGAAAAAAATGGGGAAAAAAAATACCTGGTTGAAAGGGACACCCCTTTTTTTCAGCAGTAAAAAATATTGTACTAAAAAAGTGCCTGGTTGGGAAGAGGGGAGGAGGAGGGAGGATAAACTACCCGACCAGTAAATGATTAATTTCAATATGTTAGGAAATTGATAGTTATGTTGTTCTTTCAAATTTAATGTGCAGTTACTTTTTTTTAATAAACTTTGATCCAAAATTCAGGGAAAAACACTTTAAAAGATAAAAATTCTAAAAAGGGTGTTGCTTTGGGGTTGCTTTCCTTTCATTTTTAGTAAATCTTTTTGCTGTCATCTTTGATATGCAAGTTCTGTGACTAACCCTATTTTTGCCGGGGTAGATCCCAAATTTTTTTTCATGCTTGCATGATTACAATGTATAAGCATATAATGGAGGTAAGGAAAAGACAAAAAATATTTTCTGCATTTTAAATGTTGGAACAAAAAGGAAAAGATGCCAGAAAAAATAACTTGGTATTTGGAAGACTATGGGAAAATTTTTAAATTATGCATAGCTTTTTTTGATGATGATCTGTAAAAGAATATTTTGAAAAAATCTGAAAAAAAACTGTTTCATTGTTATTGAAGCTTTTTTCAAAATAGTTTTTTCATTTTAGTGGGCCCAAAATTTTTTCTTTTTAACGCTTTAAAATGGGAGGTGAAATGAAGTTACCAAATACATTGCGTTCTGATTTTGCCCTTTTCTTCAAAGTAAAGTATAAATTTTTATCTCCCCATTCTGTAACTCTCCCTGTTTCCGCCCCCTCTCTCCACCTTTTAGAAGTGGCCAGGATGGAAAGATTAACCACAAAAATATTTCGGGCTAAAGCTGGGAGAAAAGCTTGTAAAACAGCATGGTTTAGGGCCCCCATTTTAAAAACAATTTGATAAGGACATTTTCCCTTTTTTTGCCCCTTAAAAAACCAACAAAAATTTATGTTTTAGCACCTGCGCATTAAAATTAAGTTCTGCCATAATGCCTCCCTCAAAGTCTTTTTTGGGAGAAAATTTTATAGGAAACAGTAAAAATGTCAGCCAAAAGAAGTCTTATTTTTAAACCTTTCCCGCTGGGCATGGGGAAAACCCCTCGCATCCCAGAATCTCATTTGGGGGGCCCAAACAAGTTGAGGGGCAGTGTTTCAAACCCCGTGATGGGGGTGAAGGGCTGGTGTATCTAAAGTTAGCAGGTCAGCAAGAGAGCCCGCTTCTTTCTTCCCTAGCATGGCCCCACTGTACTGGTTCTTTATGGTGCCTTTTAAAGGGGGTTTAAACTTTGATCTAAAATGAAAAATAGCTGATCCGTTAATATTTTTAATTTTTTTTGTGCGGGTTTATATAGGGGTGTTAGTGTTCATCAAGGTTTCGCATTTGTATATAGTTACAGGGCGAGAAGGCCCTTTATCCAAAAGGGGAAAGAACCTCACCTTTAAGACTCCATTTATTTTCATTTTTTTCTTCGTTCATGGTGAAAAACATAGCGTTTTCCCTTTTAGAAAATGTATACCATATCTCCCTGCTTAAATTTTTGTGTTGATGTAAAAACTGGGTTCACTAAATGGGAAAAACGCAATCCAATCAGATTTTTGGTCTTTTAAAAAGTTTGGGTAAGTCGTAGCCCTGCCCCTGGTATAAGTTGGGATTATTTTTGGGTATCTCAAGGGGGTACCCGAAAAAAATGCCAAAAATGAAATGTGAAGGGGCTAAAAATATTATTGCAACTTGAGGCCACAAACCCTCTTAAATGTTAGCATTTGTGGACATTGTGTGCTTTATTGGACATTGTGCATTTTACACATGCAAGTATATTTAATTTGTATGGATTAAGTCTTCTGTTTATTATGGTATGTGGCTGGGATAGGAATATTTGATGTTGTGACACCTAGCAATTTTAAAGGAAAATAGAAAAGCTTTGTCGATGGCAAAAAAGTTTAAACTAAAAGAAAGAAAGATATCAAGGGCCTATTCCCCCAAAAAAGAATTTGAAGGGAAACCAAAATGGTTTTTGAGACTCACTCCCCCCCATGTAATAAGGGTGGCCCAAACTTTGTTACACAAGTTAGAATGATTAGGAAAGGGTCCAAAAAAATTTTTTATTATTATATTTTTTGGAAGTAAGGGCGAATGTCCCCAAATCGCCAAAAACTACACCAAAACTAGGCGCATTATACGCCCAGAACATTTTTAATGTGCTTAAATATGGTCACTGTGCGCCCCCCGCCCCGTAGGGTGCATTACTTCTACCAATTATATGCTATGCGGGCCCCAGTTGCGCAATGCACCTTTTTTGTGAATGCGCCCCTTTTTGCCTCAATGGCTTTTTAGGCGCATTAAGGTTTTCCATGAGCCAGTTTTTGAAAGTATCGGACTTTTTGGTGTACTTTACTTGATTTAAAAGCGCCTAAATGGCTGGATAGCCACTTTTCGGACGCGCCCTAAGTGGTGAAACATTTTGGACCCTATAACCAGGGAATAAAAAATAACGCTGGCTTATTTTACAATGTTGTGAAAAGAAAAAAAAAGAAACAAAAATGTTGATCACATAAGTACAAAAT
>JAODAL010067284.1:0-17366 GCA_025379985.1 Phyllomedusa bahiana | reverse complement strand
ATTTTTTATTTAATTTAAATAATTTAATTTATATATTTTGATAATTATTATAAATTACTTTTTATTATTGTATTGGTGTTAGTTGAGAAATATTGGACATTTTTTTTACTATCAACAAATCTAGCTCCACTTCGACTCCTCAGGCTCAGGCAGACCACATTGAAATAGGTCTGCCTGTTCGAGCAGTCATGCGCCTAGTTTGGCCAAACCACATTCATATATGTGACTAATATTACGAGCGGGGTGCGACACGCCTCCAGAACGCCCCCATAACGCCCCCAGAAAGCCTCCTCATGTTAGGCACATTAAAAAGTGTTGTGTCTTACGAACAATGCACCTAACACATTCATTAGGCACATTAGACATTGCAACCAGCCCACTTTGCGCATTTTACACCAGAAAAGGGTGAAAAACCCGATCATACATGTCTCTCTTAGTCTAGTTTTTGTGTATAAAGACACTTAAGGGGACATGTCTAGGTGTAAGATGTTCTCTGTTGCCTAAAGCAACCAATCAGAACTCCCCTTTCAGAGCACTATGTGAAATGAAAGGGGAGCACTTATTGGTTGCTATGGGCAACAAAGAAAGTCCTAGACAGTTTTCATACATGTGGCCCTTAATGCTGTATTAGTAATATTATATTTACTTAAAGTATCCTGGAATTTACTTCTCGAGAATTCCCTAGGGATAACCTAATTTGTGTATTTTATTGTACAACATGCAAGCTTGTTATTCAATGTTATAGATAATATATGTAAAAGTAGTCCTTCTCGACAATTAATTTTATATGGGAAGAATAGCCATCACAATTCATTAAACAACATCAGGAATGTCTTTCATTTGTTTGGCAACTCCCACACATGTCATACACATGGTTTTCATTTGGAATTTGGGTGGGTTTGCTGAGCATGTCTGGAGTCATCAAGTGTGTAAATATTTTAAACTGAATGTCGTACAATCCCCCAAAATTAGGTCATATATCACATTGACAAACATAAATATCCATACTTGGAGGAACATGCTTGCCACTGCGCTGTTTTGGAGTTACCTTCAAGTGAACTTATTGCATAATTCCAAATAGGCATGAATTGCTTTTCCATAGCATGTCTGACAATTGGACGAAAGAGATGCTTGTAGTTAGTAATGTGTTTTGCTCTTGTCATACAGTTATATTGGGAATGATAACTAGGTTTGAACTGACCTCTGTGGTAGAACACAGGACTATGTGTAGTATTAGCCAGATTAACATCTGTGAAGTATCAGGAAAATGTTTACATGAATGTACCCATTGTAGATGGCTTCTCAGATATAGGTGGTGATAATGGCAGGATCCATATGTAGGTCAAAAATGTATGAAGGTTATAGACATACCACACTAAGCATGCAAATATATAGCAGGCAAATGTAAACCTTCTGCTAACTGATGTTCCTGTAATGAATTCCTCAGAATCTGAGCAAATCATTAACATGCACAAATATCTGGAAGGTATAAAGCGGAGTCACAGGTATTTACATTCACAAGTAATATATTATTAATGATATGTTTCAAAATAATAATAATAATAATAATAATAATAATAATAATAATAATGATGATGATATGAGATGATGATGATGATGTAATAATAATAAAATAATAATAATAATAATAATAATTGTAAAAGTAACAGTTTATTGGAAAAAAATATACTTTATTTTGATAAACATTCAATATTTAAGGGAAACTCAGACATTAGTAAATATGGGACACAGAATCCTATTTTCCCAAAGGTGGGGTCCATGTTATAAAACATTTTTGACACAATTAGAAAACCCCTTTAAAACATACAGTGGGCAAAAAGTATTTAGCTAGCCACCAATTGTGCAAGTTCTCCCACTTAAAAAGATGAGAAAGGCCTGTAATTGACATCATAGGTAGACCTCAACTATGAAAGACAAAGGGCGACATGTATGAATCTCGCCACGTAGGAGCGCAAGTTATCGCCAGTTTTTTGGCGAAATTTGCGCCTCATGTATGTCGGCGCCGATGTGGGCTCATACATGCGGTGTAAAGTCCGCCGCGCCTCGCCAGTGTGTGGGGTGCAGGGGGGGACTTAGGCGCAGTGCGGGACTGCGCCTAATATTCGCCGTCCGAGGAGGTGTAAAACATCTGAAAAAGAGCTCAAACCTACTAAAAAAATACATTAATAAAATCACTTTCCAAAAAATAAGAACGGCGCAACATCAGGAAATTTGGATCTTGGAAATTGCCAGGAAATACATTTAATTCCCAAAATTCTGTAAGCGCTTCTCATTGGTTGGCAGAAACCAACAATCAGAATAGGAGCGACAGTGACGCATTAAAACCTATGGATAAGTATTGACCAATCAAAATCAAAGGTGGGACAGTTCAAATACAGTAAAAATGCAGAAAAGAGCTGATTGGTTGAGCTAGCGGGGGCTTGGCAATCCTGGCCAACCAAATAGGAGCGACAGGGACCCATTTTAACCTATGGAGAAGTATTGACCAATCAAAATTCAAAGACGGGACAGTTCAAAATACAGTAAAAAGCAGAAAGAGCTGTTTGGGTTTAAAGTAGCGGGGGGCTTGGCTATCTGGGCCAATCAGAGCGCGAGCTATTTTCCCTCCCTTTTGTATCTAGGGCCAGACCGGGGCAAAAAAAACCGCTCCAGTCCGGGCCCGCAGGGTAGGGATTAAAAAAACTGTTTTTTTTACATATAAAATAAATCTGAAAAAGAAGCTAAAACCTTTTTAAAAAACAAAATAAAACAAACCCCTAACAAGGTTTGTTGCCAAACCCGGGTGCTACATCAGGAAAGAATTCCCGGGGAAAATTCAAAATTTTCAAATTCTGTAAGCTTTTTTTTCTTTGGGCGGCAGAAACCAACCAATCAAAATGGGGAGCGACAGTGAATCATTAAAAAAAAAAGTGATGACGATTACGTTGACTACCCGCATCGAGTAAAGCCCATATCGGCAATTAATAAAATACTTTTCCGATAGCCGATAATAGTTTATCGCCGATGCCCTTTAAAGCTAGGGGAGAGGAACAACACCTTATTTTTTACCCCCAAAAACAGGGCTAGAAGCGGGAAATTAAAATCCACAACAGCCCAAGTGATAAAACAAACATCTTAAGCAACCCCACAAAGGTTAAAAAACCACAAAAAAAAAAAGCCCCCAGCCCCATTCACTACCCGTCTTGTACCACAGCCTGCCCTTTAAAACCCTGCATAAACCCAAAAAATTAAAAAGTGCCAGAAGGCAGAAGTTTTAATTGAACCATCTTTTTACTTGAACTGGCCCTTTTAAATTACCCCCGCCCTTGGAACGCAGCTTTGAGCCCCAAATCTGCATACCCCCAGTTTAAAAAAGGCCGGGGAAATATGGGGTTTTTTAAAACCAAAATTTTTTAGTTGAACTGGACATTAACTAAAATTTTGCCCTTGAAACCCGCAGTATGCCCATTAAACCTGCCCTACCCCCAGTTTAAAAAAAGGCGGGGAAAAGGGAGCTTTAAAACCACCATACAAATTTGAACTGGCATTGACTATATTTTCCCTGTACTGCGGGAATAAACCAAAAAAACCTACCCTGCCCCCAGTTTAAAAAGTCCCGGGAAAATGGATCTTTGAACCACCTTTTAAAGTTAAACCCGGGAAAATTGCCCAAAACCTTTTCTGGCCCCAAAAAGGCATGACCCCAAAAAAAACCTGCCCTGACCACAGAAAAAAATTTTCTGAAATAGGAGTTTTTCAACCCCCCAATTTTTTTTTGAACTGGACTTTTACTATACCTTTCGGGACCACAGTATGACCTTAAACCGGGTCTGACCCACAGTTTAAAAAAATTGAAAAGAAAAAGGATTCTTTAAACCCCCTTTTTAAGTTTCATTTGGACATTGACTATACCTGTCCGGGGCCACACTTTTAGCCCCAAACCTGAAAGACCCCAGATTAAAAAGTTCCGGGAAAAAAGGTTTCTTTCCCACCATTTTAGTTTTCACCGGACATTAACTATATCTTTTCCTGAAACCGCAGAATGCCCTTTTAAACCCCGCCCGGACCCCAGTTTAAAAAAGGGTGCAAGAAAAAGGAGTCTTTCAACCACCATTTTATTTTTCACTGGACATTGACTATACCTTTCCTGGGCCACAGAAATGACCCCAAACCTGTATAACCCCAATTAAAAAGTGCAGGAAAAAGGGCCCTTTTAAACCCCCCCTTTTTTATTTTTTCACGGGACATTAAACTATACCCCTGTCCTTTTTCCGCAAAAGACCCATTAAACCTGTCTGACCCCCCCTTTAAAAAAAGGGGGCCGAAAAGGAGTCTTTAAAACCACCTTTTTATTTGAACGGGGCCCATTGATTTATCTGTCCTGGGCCACAGCATGAACCCCTTTAACCTGTTTGATCCACGGGATCACAAAGGGGAACTATGCTTTTTTGGGTACAGTGACTGCCCAATTTAGTATTTTTTTTTTGGTAACTACATTTTTTTTACAGAATTTATTTAGGGAAGTTTTAAATTTTTAGTTTTAAAAATTTTTAACATTTTTTCTTTTTTTTTAAGGTGATAACATACAACCCTATACCCCCCCAGCAGTTTTTTTAAAGGGATTTTTTAAAATGTTTTAAAGTGTTAAATTTGTCCCCCCCCACCCCATAAGTAATACAAAAAGTCCCCAACAAAAAAACTTCCCTTGTTGAGAGACCCTTTGCCCTCCTGGCTTCTGAAGTTTATTCAGGGGAAAACAATTCCAAAGGGGTCATTTTTTCCTCCCCAAAACCATCTTTCAGTGATTAGGGACAGGGCCCCCCCCCTGGGGAAACAAATGATGCGAAACCCCCCAAGTGACTTCCCCCGCCCCCAGAAAATTTTAAGGGCCCCAAAATTTTTTAAAAATTTTTATCCAGTCCGGAGCCCTTTTTTACATTATTTAACCCCACAAAAATCACCTTTTTCAAAAATCGATTTTTTAGAGAAATTTTTAAGCTCTCCTGATTGCCCCCCAAAAAGGTTTAAAAGCCATGCGGCCCGTCCCCCACTGGGTTTAACAAGGGGGTTTAAGCTGGTTCCCCGGGCCCCACTTAAAAGTGGGGGGGCTTTGGGGGAGCCCCGCTAGCATCTTCATTATTTTCAAAGCAGGGGTTTAGCGCCACGTCGGATTTACAGTGGGTGCGGGTTAAAAGCCCCGGCTGGGGTCCGTCCCCTATTTAAAACGGAAAAAATTCCCCCATGATGCAAACAACCCAAAAAAGTCGGGGTCTGAAAAGAGTGCCGAACAGAAGGGTGAGGTAAGCCCTTTCCCGCCTTCCTCATACCCAACAAACCTGGGTAACCTTGCCCCTCCGTATGAGTGCGGACCCCAAATTTAGCTTACACTTGGAAAAAACTGGAGGGGTTAAAAAGCTCCTGTTCCACCCCCGGTCCCTTTTTTCTTTTGGGAAATTTTATTTTTTTTTATTTTACCAATGTGCTGGGGGGAAATTTTCTCTGTCTTTTTGCTCCCGTCCGTGCTCCATAAATCCTTCCCCTGAAATCCCAAATGAAATTTAACGGGAAAAGAAAAAAATTTCCCCTAAAATTTTACAAGGGAGGGGACAGGAAGACTTGACCCGATGTCCCCAAATCTTCCTGTACCCCCCCTTGTACAATTCCCGAGGAATTTTTTTAAACCCCTATTTTTGAAAATGCAAAGTTTTTTAGTATTTAATTCTAGCAAAAAACCCTTTTTTTAAAAAAGGGAAGGAATCCCACCAAATTTTTTTTTTCTCTTTCTTTTTTAAAATTTTATTTAAAATGGTTTGTCCCCAATAAAAAGGGGTTGCAACCCACGTTTTAAAAAAATCTTGCAAAAAAACAAAAATTTATTTTGCAATATTTTTCCATTTTAACAGTTTTCCTACCTATTCCCGGTTTTTTCTTGGGCAGCAACCAAACAAAACCCTGGGCCACTCTAATTTCAATTGTAAAAAAAAAAATTTTTTTGAAACCAAAATTTTTTTACAATAGGAACCCCGTAGTATAAGGGTTTCTTTTAAAAAGCAAAATTTCCCCCAAAAATTCAAAACATGACCCAAAGAAACCCCTTTTTGACCCAAAGGGGAAGAACAAAAGTCGTTTAAAACCCAAAATTTTTTTTTAAATAGGAAACCCGTAATAAAAGCTGCAGGTCCCCAACAAAATGCCCCCAAAAAAATTTAAAACCCTGGACCCTTGAAAACCACTTTTTAAAAATTGTGAAAAAACAAATGGCATTAAAAAAAAACTTTTTTTTTTAAAGGACAGATTATTGCTGATTTCAAACCATCCCCAAAAAAAAAAATTATTCTAGCCATTTTTAAAAATTGTGAAAAAAGGGCCACTTAAAAACCCAATTTCTGTTCAAAGGACCAGTTTTTGGGGCTTGTTTTTATTTCCCCCCAGGCCCCAAAAAAAATGCCCCCAAAAAATTTAAAAAAATATGACTCTCACCCACTTTTAAAAAAATTGTGAGGGGAAATCCTTAAAAGCCCCCTTTCTTTTCCAAGGACCCGATTATTGCTGTATCTCACAAAACGACCCCAAAAATTATAAAATATGACTTCCAGCCACTTTAAAAATTTGGGAGGAAAACTTTTGACAACAAAAACCAAAATTTTTTTTTTTTTTCCCCAAAAATGAAAAAGAAATAAAATTTAAAAAAAAAAGTGAGTAAGGAATTGGGGTTTTTCATAAAACCCTTTGTGTCTTTTCAGTCTCCCAAACCGCAAAAAGAAAAAAATGAACTTTTGGGGAACTGAGAATAAAAATTGCGTAAGAAAGGATTCTTTTTTAAAAAAAATTTTCAAAGGGGAAACCTCATTTCTGTTTTAAAGGGAAATTTTAAGTAAAAACCCGGCAACAAACCCCGGTGACCTGGGAAATTTTGGGGCAAAACCCACCCTCAGGATCCATGCTTTGTTATCTTGTGAAAGAAAACACGACCCACATTATCTGTGGAAACCCGGGAAAAAATTTGTTTTTTTTGTTTTTTAAAGGGACTCCCCCAAAGCGTGTGAAGGTGCTCAATAGGGACGCGGCTGCGGGGGCGGGAAACCAAAAACCTCTATGGCGGGGGCAAGGGGAGCTGGGGCCATTTTTTTTTTTTCCTTTTTTTTTCCCAAAAGTCTTTTGGGGGCCCGGGAAAACACAACAAAAACACCCGGTGTTGAGCCCAAGATAGCCCGTGCCCCAAATGATTTAACGGGTTTTCTCTGGGGGGTTGGGATTTTTTGCCCTGCTTTTGCATGCTTGGTAAAGGTTTGGAAAAATAAAAATTGCCAGGGGGTTTCACCCATTGGGCTTTTCCCCCTTGCCTGCTGTTTGCTCCCGTTTTAGGGGCTTTTTGGGCCCTACTGCTGTCACGTCGCTGATGTTTTTTCCACCGGGGACATTGGGGAACGTGAAGCGGCCGAACACCCCTGCCCTCCCTTTTTGACAATAAAGGGAAGGGTTTCTCTTTTTTCCTCATTTTACTCTCTATTTGGGTGGGGGGAAAGGAAAAAAGTGCTGAGTTTTTTATTGTCCCGGGGATCCGGGAGGGTGGACCCAGAAAATGTTGTTCATTTTGAGGGCCCTTTAATGCGGGGATCATGTTGGAGGAAATGGAGCATCCCAAGCACTCATTTGAGAGAGGGACCCTTGTTTTTCTCAAACCCTCTGGGCCCGAGGGGGGCACTAGAAAAAACTCACGTCCTCTTTTTCCCCCTTTTCCCCCCTCAAATTGGGCCCCAAACCCCTTTTTCCAAGGCAGGGGACTTCGGTAACGTCGGTGTCTGGGAAAAACCCCCCCTCCTCCCCCCCCGTTTCCCCTCCCGGCACACCCTTAAAACACGGGCCCTGACTTGCCCCCGGGAAGATGCCCCCCTGGGCTGGGGGCGCCACCTTGCCAACCCCTGGGCCCCCCTGGAAAAAAAACCCCAAACCCCAAGGGCCAAAATTTGAAGACAGATAAAAATTGAGAAACTGTCGGGCCTTGGGGATTCGACGGAGGGAAAATGCCCGTGCCCGGGCCTTGTGCCCCCGTCCCTCCTCCGTCGCGGGCAGGATTTAAATGTTTCAGAGGGGGCCCAACGGATCTTTCCCAGAACTATGATCACCAAAAGGCTCATGCATGACAAGGGCCAGTCCGCACTAAACCCATTTTTGGGGTTTCTTCAAAAACGGGGCAAGGATGGTGCAGAGTTTCTTTCCCTGCCTCCCCCCCTCAGGGATCAACCCCCCGGGAGGTCCGAAAACCGAAGTTTGGGTCGGGCCGGGGTTTTTCACTTTGTACTGGTTTTGGGCATTGCCCCTTGGTCCCCTTTCGCTGGAGCATGTGGAGTTAAAATTTCCCTGGTTTTGGGGCCAGGGTCAACAATAAATTTTGGTTGACGGGGGGCCGAGCTGCGCTGAAAAACGAAAGGCCAGGCGGGAAACGAAGCGGGGTTTGCAAACCGGCGGAAGGGCAAAATCAGGACCTGAGCCTTTTTAACGGCAGTCGAGCCCCCCGGGTTTATGCTTTAGAAATTTCTGGACGACGAGGTTCATGCCCATGTGCCAGGAAAGGGGATGTGCCCCAAGCCTACGGGATTTAAAGGGCCCAGCAGTTTTTTCGCCCTTTTTCGAAACACCACCTTGCTGGCACGGGGTTTCTTGCCCACCCGGGCCAGCGTTTCGGCCCCTCTTTTGCGGAGACCCTTTCCACCTCATGACCTGTGTGTGGACTTTTTTCCAAAAGAAAAGTTTAAATTTTCAATAGGGCTTGGTTTTTTCTCTGGGCCCCGTGATGCCCCCAGAAAAAAATTTGGGGGGAAAGGGCCCTGCACCACCCCTGGGGTTTTTAAAAGAGCGTGCCCCGAGCCGAGAGCCCCCCTCACCCCCAGAGACATCCCCCACCCCCCCAGTGACTTCACAGAATATAGCGGCCGGGCCGTGTTTACTAGTCCATGTGTGGGTGGCAGATGGACTTTTACGGCACGATGCAGACAACGCGCTTAAAATTTTTTAGATGGCTGGGGCTGCCGGCAGGGAGGGGTTTTTTCCGGCAAAGAAATCCTCCCTCGGGTTTTGGGGGGCGGGAAAAGGGCATGAGTGGGGGAAACCCCATCTGGTCCCAAGACGAAAGGAACTTTTCAAGGAAAAAAGGGGCAATGCCGACATTCAGGCTTTTGGCTTTGGGAGGGTTTTTGGGTTAAAGTGTTTCTTCTGCTCCCAAACCTGGAAGACAGAAAACTGGCCTTTTGACTGGCCACGTACGGCATAGGGCGTCCAAAAATGGGGGCGAGGGAAGGGGTAGGGGGGTCTTGGGGGTGCTGGTGGTACCCGGGCGACGTGAGTTGAAGCGGAGAACCTGATCGACTTGAGAGACATGGGGGAGTAGGGAAAGCTTGGGGTGGCGGGAGGAGGGGAGGCGGCGGCGGGGGTGACAGTGGTTGGAACCCCGGGGTCGTCTGGCCTTTTTTGGCCAAGTGTTGCCCTCGTTCAACAAGCATCGCTGCATGTGACTAACATGGTGGTGGTTAAACCCTAAATTTTTGCCTTACTTATGCTTTTCGGCAAAGGCGGCATATGACATCGCTGGGTGAATCAGAGGCTTGCTCAAAGAAGGCCCAGGCTCGAGAGGTCCTGGACCTTTTTGACGGCGATAAGCGAGGAGCGGGGTTTGCACTGACCGTGGCTGGCGGAATCATATCAGCGGACTTCTGCGACCAAATTTTTGAGGCGGGACCCGTATTGACACTACCCCATCGTCTTCCTCCTCGTCAAGTGATGAAGCGCTCGCAAGCAAATTCTGCGGAAAAGACCAGGATGGATCCGCAATGTTGTCATCATCATCATCATCATCAACACAGGTGACTTGGTTGTCCTGACTTTCTGAATCCAGAAGCTGTGGGCTACAAGCAAGGGGCACTGCAAGGCGTTGCCGACCGCCCGGGATTTTTGCCGATTGACCGGCTTCCTTATCCTCTTCTGATGGCATAAGTAACTGGGCGTCAGAGCAGAGAAAATCATCCTCTTTGGCCTCTTGATCTTTTAACATGCCTTCTGACCACAACTGCATTTTGTCATCAAAGAGGTCTTCAGAAAATGGATTATCCACAGTGGTGGGTACACGAGTTGACATTTGGGCTGCCTTCGCTTCATGGTTGACGGATGATGATGATGTGTGATGACATTTGTGGCCAGGACTGGGAGGACGAGGAGGTAAGACTGCTGGATGCAGGTTGCATTAACCACTGAAGAACAGATTGTCGACGCTGTTCGTTACTGAGATTCACAGGGCCCTGACCCAGCGATGACAGGCCTGACGGTCCTGCCACTGACGATCCGCTGGCATGCGTGTTGTCGCCAGCACTGGAAGGAGCACCTTCTCTCGTACCTCTACCTCCAGGTCCTACCCCCCTCATTGCTCGCTTCCCACCTGAATTTCGCTCCATGTTCAGAAAGATAAAAATTTGAGAAGGTATGGAAGAGTTTTGGACAGTCTCTTATTAAAAGAGGGGCAAATTCACAGCTATTCTCAACCCCTAAAATCAAAACAAAGTTGCTGGATTAAAATTTTAAGTGAAAGGGTTTACCTCTATCAACAAAGTTTGGGACTGACCAAAAGTGAAAAAAAAACCTATCTGAAATGTATGCGGATAATAAACGGTATTTTTGCACCTAAAAATACACCTGCGGTGACGACAAAATTGCTGGATTCAACTTTAAGTGCAAGATACCTCTATCAACAAAGCTTGAGTGACCAAAAGTGTTAATAAAACTCCACTGATAATAAAAGTGGAGTTTTGCACCTAACAAATAGACCTGCAGTTACTAGAAAAGATCTGTATCCTAATATAAGTTCAGGCTGCCCAACTTTCCAAAGTAATATTTCAACAGAAAAACTGTTAATAAAAAGCTATTGCAATGCAATGTCTCACTAAGTCTGGGTGCACAATACCCAGTATCCTTTTTAAAGACCCTGTCTGTCTGTCTGTGTTCGCCTGCGGCACCCCTCCCCCACTCTCCCGTGACTTTACAGGGCTAGATGCTCCTTTAAAATTCTCAGCCTAACTACCTAAAATCTGCAAATCTCTAATCTAACTAAATGCTAACGTTCACAGTTTAAAAGTATAGCGGGTCTCTGTGAACAAATAGAATAATTTCGCTGAGCTGTTTGCTGAGCTGTTTGGACAGGGCAAGCGCACGTCCTACTGCTATGAGACGCTGACACCACTGTGGCAGAACGGGAAAGGGGCTGTTTATGTAAAACAAAGGTAAATGTGATTTTTCCAGCCAATCGCAACCATACACACCCCAGTCATGACGTCGCCCCACAGCTACCCTGCTTATTCTCTAAGCTGATTTGCTGGCTGCGAAAATGACAGGAAGCGCCCAAAATGGAGCGTATTAATAGATTATGCGCAGATTTTAACCCAAATTATCGCGTGATCGAAAAAATCCGATCAACATTAAAACCGTGCCGATTTCAACTTTGCCGATAATAATCGCTCAACACTAATTATAAGCTATGGAGAAGTTTGGACCAATCAAATGAAAAGGCGGACAGTTCAAAATACAGTAAAAAAGGCAGAAAAGAGAGGATTGGTTGAGCCCAGGCGGCAGATATGAATCACCAATCATATGTAGTGCGTCTATTTTGAGTGGAGAAAGAAGGGCGCCCTAAAATTTATTACTGCCTATGGGAAATATTCAGGTACTGTGATTGGTTGGGGGGAATAGGGGCTTGTCCAGCTTAGCCAATCAGCAGGTGAGCTACCTTCTCATAGAGCTCTATGGGGAAAAGAAATGGAGAGCGAGCTCTGTTTGTGATTGGCTAAGTTAAAAGAGGCGAGGTTATTTGGACCAATGGGAGAGCGAGCGACTCTCTTATGGGTTTTCTAATGCAATCTGTAATAAAACTGTACATGGCAGAAATAAAGTGATAAGACTCACGGAGTTGTACCGATCTCTATATAAAATGAACAATAATATGGGGGTAACGAAAAAAAATATTAATTAAATAAATTCATTTTTTTTTCTTTATTTTCGTTACACCCATACTATTCATCATTGGCTAATGAAAATAAAGAAATAAAAATGAATTTATTGACTTAATAATTTGTTTCGTTAACCCATATGATCGTTCATTTTATTTAGAGATCGGTACAATCGGTATTATCATTTGATTTCGGCCATGTACAGTTTTATTATAGATTGCATTAGAAAACCCAGAAGAGCGTCGCTCGCTCTCCCATTGGTCAAAATAATCGCGCCTCTTTTAACTTAGCCAATCACAAACAGAGCTCGCTCTGCATTTCTTTTCCCCATAGAACACTATGAGAAGGTAGCTCACCCGCTGATTGGCTAAGATGGACGAGCACTTCTTCCCCCCAACCAATCACAGTACTAGAATATTTCCCATAGACAGTAATAACTTTTCGGGTGCCCTTCTATCGCGCCCTTCTTTCTTCACTCAAAATAGACACACTACATATGATTGGTTAATTCATATCTGCCGCCTGGGCTCAACCAATTAGCTCTTTTCTGCCTTTTTACTGTATTTTGAACAGTCCCGCCTTTGAATTTGATTGTTCCATACTTCTCCATAGCTTATAATGGTTCACTGTCGCTCCTATTCTGATTGGTTGGTTTCTGCCGACCAATGAGAAGAGCTTACAGAATTTGAATTATTTTATTTCCCGGCAATTCTCTTATCGCAATTCCTGATGTAGCCCCGGGGTCTCGGGCGACAAACGCGTTGTTAGGATTTGATTGATTTATGTTTATAGAAGGTTTCAGCTCTTTTTCAGATAATATTTTACACTTAATAAAAATTATTTTTTTAATCATACTCCATGCCGCACAGCGCTGAGAGACGAGATTTCATTGCCTCAATCTGGCCATAGACTACAATAGGAGAAAGTGGGCTCGTGCTCGGGATTGGCCAGGATTGCCAAGCCCCCGCTAGCTCAACCAATCAGCTTTTTCTGCATTTTTACTGTATTTTGAACTGTCCTGCCTTTGAATTTGATTGGTCAATACTTCTCCATAGGTTTTTTTTTTTTTTTGAAACATGTGAATTTTTATTATTTTTAAGACATATTTATCCAGATTACAAACAGTTTATTGAAACAAAGGAAACAGTTAGATAACAGCCATAGTTACAAACCTATCAACGATACATTGATAATGACATTGAAAAATAAAATCCACAAGCAAAGGAGGTAAAGTTACATCAGGAGAAAAATGAGCTAATAAGGGATTGAAGAATTAAGTAACGGTACTCTAGATAAATGTGTCAAGGCAGGCTCAAGATAAAGCAGCGAGAAGGGATACAGAGATAAAATATATAATTTCCCAAACCTCTGATTTCTCCCTAGAGGCTAAGGATCCTCAAAGAGGTCTGAATTCGTCCAGATCTCCCAATTTGGTCTGATTTTGGGTACTAAATGAGTGGAAATTGCGAGTGAAGTTTCACATCTATATTGCTGATTAACTCTTCCTAGTATTTCTGACAGCGGTATTGAAGATGTAGATTTCCAATGTTACGCTATATACAATCTTGTTGCTACCAATACGTGGAAGAGTACCGTCCTGAGTGGGACTGGAAAACCCAAATTAATTGATGTCTTAGAGGGCATAGCTGGCGTGAGCATAACTTAAATAAAAATTTAGTTTAGAAAAGCAGGTCCTCAATTTGTCCCATAGAGGGAAAATGACTGGACAATTCCACCACATGTGAAGCAAAGTACCTCTTGTTCCACAATTTCTCCAACATAAGGGAGTACCAGATTGGGAGAAGTGAGCCAATCTAGCCGGTGTAAGATACCACCTAAGGTGTAGCTTCTTCGTAATTTCTAAGTGATTTGTGCATCTAGAGAGCTTAGAAGATAGTAAGGATGCTGAGATCCAGGTTTCATATGAAAAGCTACTCTCCAAATCCTCCTCCCATTTGACCATATACTTCGGCTTAATCTGGTCATCCCCACTCAGCAGAAGATTATACACAATAGACAATCCACGGTCAAAAAATTATAGTATGTGGAGTAAACTTTAGGCTTAGGTGGCCAGGACCAGTTTTGTAGGATGTGTCGGACTTGTAAATATTTTTAAAAAATTAGTACGGTCCAGGTTATACTGAGTCGCTAGGTCTGAGAACGATTTAAGATGGTTGGTCTCAAACAAATGGCTTACACGAACACTACCATTTGCTATCCAGTTATGTAGAGATAGATGCGGGGAAGCTAAGTGAAACAAGGACAGTCGAAATCTGCTTTAGTAAAATATATCCATGTCCTAGGTTTGACAAACTGTGACCATACCTGTAAGGCATGCTGCAGGGTAAGAAATAGCGGTATTGGGTATTTAAGGCCTAATAATTCAGCTAGCATTATATCTCTAGCTGAAAAAGGTGATACTGAGCTATCCTCGATCTGGGTCCAACGATTGAGGTCCGGTGAGGTCCAAAGAAAGTGTATCGGTTCTAAGATTGATGCAACATTATATAATCTTAGGTCAGGTACTGACATACCTCCTTTTTTGGTGCTGCGGAAAGGATATTGTCTACTGCACCTTGGTTTTTTTGATCCCCAAATAAACTTTAAAAATAATGATTGAAGTTTGTTAAGTAAGGATATTGGGAACAAAAAAGGTAATGAATGTGAAATGTATAGGAACCTTGGAAGCAGCAATATCTTAGAAACATTTATGCGGGCTATCCATGATAGTGGGAATTGAGCAAGGCGAACAGTTTCTTTTAATAGGGTATTTATTTTAGGGACTCTATAATTTAAAGTGAATTTGTTTTGTCCAGGGAGCGGTTATCTGAACACCTAGATAGTTGATATAAGAGTCAGCCCAAATGAATTTAAATTTAGATAGATTAGATTTCTGGAGCGGGGAAATATGTAGTGGTAGGACATGGGACTTAGTCATGTTCAGTTTTTAGTAAGATATCTTCTAAAATTCAGATGAGAGCTTCAAGGGATTGTTCAGGGTTCTTGCATATCAACAAGAAGTCGTCGGCAAAAAAACTATTTTTGTGCTCAAAGCCTAGAATGGTGATATCAGAAACAGCAGGGGATTGCCTTATTAATTCTGCCAGTGGTTCCACGCACATGATAAATATCAGGGGTGAAAGCGGGCATCCCTGTCTCATTCCATTGGTGATCGGAAATGTCTCTGACAGGAAACCCGATGCTAATACCTTAGCTGAGGGAGCTGGGAATACAATGAAAGAATGGCCTTGGCTATAGGGCCTGTAAACCCAAATTTTTTCTAGTTACCGCTCCAAGGTAGTCCAAGCTGAGCCTATTAAAGGCTTTTTCTGCATCGAGGGATAAACAGAAAAGAAAAGGATTTTTTTAATGGAGTTTTTATGGATTATATCAAATACTTTTCCTAACCCCTTTCCCTTTTTTTCCTACCTTCAAAAAACCCTACTTGATTTTAAAAGAAAAATGGGGGGTTTAAAATTATTATTAGTCTGTTTGCTATAATTTTAGAAAAGATTTTAAATCGAAATTTAGAAGTGAGATGGGTTAATTTAAAAAAAAAAAAAAAACCATTGCCAGTTGTTTGCCTGGATTGGGTATCGTATTTACAGTCGCCCCAAAGTAGTTCGGGGAGGGGGTTCCCCTTTATTTTTTATTGTTTGAAAAGTGGGGGTAGGTGTGGGGGGTGGGGTTTGGGAATGAATGTTTATAATATTCATTCGGGGAGCCCTTTTTGGGCCCCCGGGGTTTATTGGGTTTTGGGGGTTTTAATTGTGTTTCAATCCCCTTTTGGTTTCCCTTATGTACTTTTTTGTACGAATTTGGGTTTCCTCTGTTAGAGAGGGGAAGGGTTGTTTTTTTTATATAGGTTAGGGGGTTTTTTTTAGTTTTTGGCAAACCGGTTTTGCAAAAATTTGGGGGTTCTATATTTTTGTTTTTCTGGGTTCGTGATATATGGGTTTTTAACTTTTTGTTTGTTTTTTTTTAATTTCGAGTTTTCTTTTCGGGGTTTTCCCCTTGAAAATATAATTTCCCTTTTAAAGTTTCGAAAATTTAGTTTAAATTTTGGGGTAATTTTAAAAATTAGTTTTTTTTTTTTTTACGGGGGATAGTTTTCTTTTTTTGGGGTGGTGGGGGGTTTTTTTTTAAAATTTGTTTGCCCGAGTGTAAATTTTAATTTGATTAATTGCCCAAATTTTTTGTTCTCTTTTACGTTTTTCCCCTAGGGGACTAGTTTATGAAAAACTCCTTTAATCACTCCCCTATGGGACACCAAGTCCCTTGCAGGGGGGACGGGGGGAATTTATTTGGGGAAATATTCTTTTAAAGTGTCTTAAAGTTTTTTCACTATCTTAGAGGTTTCAGGGAAAAGTGTTTGGGTTCCCCAGGTTGGGTTTTGGGGGGATGTAGTAAGTTTATCTTTTTAAGGGTTTAAAAGTTTATGGGGGTTTGGGGTTTGACCACGTCATGTCCCAATCTTGGGGAAACCAACATTCCCAGTGGGTCTTATCGACCGGGAAAGAAAACGATTCTTAAAGGGGTTTTTTTTAGAATGGGAAAAAAAGGGTTTAAAGTCTATTTCCCGCTGCTTTGTGATATCCCCCAGGATCTTGAAAATTTTTTAAGTTCAGGATTTATAATGAGAGTACCTCTTGATCGTACATTTTTTTGTAAATTATAATTATAGTCTCCACAGATTACTTGTTTGCCCTTCTTTTTTTTTTGGCTTTTGCAATAGTTTTAGTAAATAAAAAAAAAATTTGGTGTGTTGGGTGTTTTAAGATTAAAGGATTGTGTAGGGGGGTAGCTTTAATTTTTAAAATTTTGAGAAAAAATAAACCCTTTCCCTTTTGGGGATTGAAAATAGTTTCAGAAGTTGGAATGTGATTGTGTTTCTTAAAAAATATAGCGATTTCTCGCTTTTTTTGGGTGACATTTTAAGAAAAAAAATTTTAAGGGAAAAATTGTTTGTTTTTTAGTCTAAAGCATCAGAAGCTTTGAGGTCCCATTTCTGAAACAGGTACATCAGTTTTAGTTTTAAGAGTTTCCCTTCCATAAGGAAGGAGCGTTTTGGGGGGAAAATTGACCCCTGTTAAATTTTTTGGGGGAAACATAATTTTAAATCCCCTATTGAAATAGAATAAATTTAATTTGGTACCTTCATGGCTGTGGTTTTAGCCCCTTGGGTATTTTAATTACTTCGGGCCCATTTGGGAAAAAGGGAAAAGAGAAGAAACAAAAAACAAAAGAAAAACGTCCTTCGGGAAAAATAGTAGAGGAGATTTGTTTTTTTGCCAAATTTATCTTAGTTAGCCAGTTTTTTTTGGGTTTTGACCAAACGGGAGGTTTTCAGCCCAAATGGGTGTGACGTTCCCTGGT
>JAODAL010067283.1:0-17367 GCA_025379985.1 Phyllomedusa bahiana | reverse complement strand
CCCTGTCAGGAAAGGCGGGAGGTAAAGCTCCATTTATGGGGTACAAATTTTCCCAAATAAGGGTCCCCGGGGAGAAAAAAATACCAAAAGGTTAGAAAAAAGGCTGCATGAATCTCCTTGACCCTGGGGGGTGTAAAATTCCCCAAAACCCCTGCCATTTCTTGAAAAATTTAGAGCATTGGGTTTCCTTAGTCCTAAGTCGATTCGTCCATTTCCAGATGATTTTTTACCGCCTGGACATTCCCAATGTGGGGACAGTTGGTTCCAACCTTTTGGCCAGGAGCTTCTCTTTGGGACATCCCCTTTAAGGGGAACGTCCACATAACAATAAAATGACTAGTTCGAAAGGGAAAAAAAATTAAAAAAAACATAATTCTGACAACCTTAAAAAGGGAGGTACCGTACCCGCAGTTTCACACCAAGTGTAGTCGTACTGCTGGGGGCCGTGCAAGGTCAAAAACAGAACGGGCCCCCTGTTATATTGGGCCGACTTTGTTTCTATCTTAGGCTTACTTCACCTTTCACTATTGAACTTAGGTGTTTCGTTTAAATACGCTTTTTTTTTCCTTTTCTGTTTTTTACTTTATTTTAAAAAAAGATCAATAAAAACACATTTTACAAAAATCAGAACCACGATTTAAATTTAAGAAAAATTTGGCGCCACCTCTGTCACAGGATGGCCTGGTATTGCACTCACCCTTACCCTTTCAAAGACGCCCTGCACAACCAACACATCCTCTGCAGAGCGGTGCAGTTTTTTTTTTAGCACCTTCAACAGAAGCAAAGGCAAATAAAACATTCGGGACCACATTAAAACTTTTTTGGTCAAAACCACCTTTTGCCCATATAACCTAGGGAAAAAAAATGTGAGTTTTAGACCAAACAGGTTAAACATGTCCCCTTTTCTTTTATTGCACTTCATGTCAAAGATACAGCAGGTTATCTATCCTTCTTGTTTGCAGATGGTTACCAAGTACCTTTTTTTGCTGTACCCGACCCCTTTGCAAAAAGGGCAACCTGTGGAGCAACAGGTGGCATTAACCTGGGGAAACCAACTATAAATAACGGTAATAACCCGCTGTATCTTTGAAATGAAACCAAAAACAGAAAAAAATGATTTTGGCTCATGGTTCTGCCTACATGTTTAAACGCTCACCTTAAACCCGGGGGGTACCCCCTTTATGGCCGTATTCACATGACTTTTTTTTTTTTTTCCAGTGAAATAAGCGTGTTCTTTTCACAGCAGAAATGTGTTTTTGCATGCACTTTTTTTCACGCGTTTTTGGTCGTGTTTTCCTCACTAGATGTGTCTTATTCTCATGTGTTTTTCTCACTAAAGGGAACGTCGTCATATTTGACCCGTTTTTTGCCACACTAATACTAGTTCTGCAGTCCTTTTTGTGCAGTGCGGAAAACGCCATGAGCCTGGTGCTCGCCTATTCCCACTTCAGTCAATGATACCTCACTTTTTTTGCGCGCATTTTGACACTTTCTCCTCCAGACCGACTATCGCCTGAGAGGTGTAAGTATTATCAGCTGCATCAGTTAAGTGTGAAGAAAGCAGCCCCCTCCACCCCCCCACAAAAAAACCCCAAAAACAAACCAATGCAGCCTTTTCCTGGGCCCCCATTCCCACTTCAGTCAATAGGACCTCACTTTTTTTTGTGCGCATTTTGACACGGTCTCCTCCAGACCGACTATAGCCTGAGGGGTGAAAAGTTTATCAGCTGGACAATGCAGTGAAAAAAGCCTATAACCTTCAAAAACTTTCACTACTTCCTCCACAACATGTCTCCCCCCAAACCTCCTGTCTCTTCCCCCCCCCTTTGTAGTTTGTAACCCCCTGGGGGTAGGGTCCTCTCCCCCTCTGTCGTGCCAAAAAGTCATTTTCCCTTTTCACTGTACTCGTTTGACTTATGTAATGTAGTAACCCCCTCGTGTACAGCGCCCTGGAATCAATGGCGCTTTAAAATAAATAATAATAATAATAATAATAAAAAAGCTGCCCCCCCTCCAAAAAAAAGATAAAAATAAAAATCCTTTCCTGTATTGCTCTTGTCATTGCCCTCGTCATCTAGTCTAATCTTATCTATCCCTGTCTAGAGAACAATAAAGTGATTTTCCTGTCATTACCTACAATTTGTAACCAAACTACATAGAGCTGAGATGCCATAAAGTAAGAGGAGTCTGGCCGGCTGTTCGGCGTTTTAAACTATGTGAATTTTATACATCAAAAAGCGCGAAAAATAACTGTAGACTCTGTTCTATATTTCGGCCATGTTGGCCGCTGTGGCCGTCTGACATAAACCAGGCTTAGTGCCGCCATCTTTGTACTGCGCCAGTTACCGCACCCGTTTGATGGTTTTTGCCATGTAATAATTGGCATTGCACACAGAGGGAGCGACTTGGCGCCTGTAAGGGTCGATATCCGCCCTGGCTTCAACCTGTTTGGCCCTAAAGAGTCAATGGATAGGGGCCAACAAGGACTGGTCAAGTGATCCACTAGCTCTTAGGCTTCCTGAATGGGAAGTGAACGTGTTGCCCATAGCAACCAATCAGATCGCTGCTTACATTTTGCGCCACTACAAGCTGCAATCTGATTGGTTGCTACTGGCAACCCCACCGTTTATGATGGATGGATGACGGGACGGATTGCGGCCTGTATTGTCTTGCTCTAGAGCTGATTCTAGCTTATTTTTCCTCATTAGAATTTAAACATCGGGTTTTGAGAGTAAAATGACTGCGGTGTGTGAAAGATGCCACAACCAAGATGGCGTCTGCTGCGTCCTCGACGCCGGCGGCCATATTACTTGCGGCGCTGAAGATGACGTATATCCTGTTCCGTGTCGTCACAGCCGCAGTCTACCAAGATGGCGGGTCTTGTGGTGCTGTCTGCGTGCAGATCAGCCGGTGAGGAGGTGACCGTGTGGCGGGGAGGCCGCAGGAGGGAGCGGGATGGCGGGTGACGCGGACAGGGCTGTGGAGAGACAGCGGGGTGGCGGGCGGGAGCCGGGGGTCCTCCTTGTGTCCAGTGAAGGTCATGTAATTGTAGAGGTCACATGTGCTGTGGCAGGTGATGGAGAGACCCTCCTGTCACCCCCATAGGACAAGCCTCGGTCTAGGTGAGTGCTCTCCAACCTGTGGCAAAACTACAACTCCCAGCATGCCCTGCCAGCCACTGCCTGGGAACACCAGTGTGAAGTATAGAGCCCCAGGTGCGCAGGGCATGCTGGGAGTTGTAGTTCTGCCACAGCTGGATGGTGACAGGTATAAATGATTTACACTGCAATAAAACTACAACTCCCAGCATGCCCTGCCAGCCACTGCCTGGGAACACCAGTGTCAAGTATAGAGCCCCAGGTGCGCAGGTCATGCTGGGAGTTGTAGTTCTGCCACAGCGGGATGGTGACAGGTATAAATGATTTACACTGCAATAAAACTACAACTCCCAGCATGCCCTGTCAGCCATTGCCTGGAACACTAGTGCGAATAACATAGACCCAGGCTTGCAGGGCATGCTGGGAGTTGTAGTAATATTGTAGTATAAATTGTTTACAACAGCTAACCTGTCACTTTCCAGCTGTGGTAGAACTGCAACTCCCAGCATGCCTTGCATCCCTGGGGCTCTATACTTTACACTGCTGTTCCCAGACAATGGCTGGCAGGGCATGCTGGGAGTTGTAGTTTTATTGCAGTATAAATCATGCCCTGCCAGCCATTGCCTGGGACTGTCAGTGTGAAGAATAGAGCCCCAGGGTTGCAAGGCATGCTGGGAGTTGTAGTTCTACCACAGCTGGAAAGTGACCGGTTGGAGGTCGCTGTTGTAGATGACACACACGGGATTTTCATGTCATTGATGGTTTTGTCTTGTGTCCTGGATTTTTTTCGTCTCCATCGCATGTTTATGCCTAAATGATGTGTTGTGGGCGGAGTCACAGCATAAGCCCCGCCTGTTCAGATGTCATGCTCCTTTTCCAGTCTTGTCCATTACTCCTCTATAGCCCCAAAATCAGAAAGGCCCTCGGACTACGTCTGGGTGTGACCTCCAGTCTATAGGATATGCTCTGTATGGCCGCCCTTGCTGTCACCCAGCTTTCCCGGCTTCTGACAGGCAAATCTGTCTTATTAGCCATAAGTGTAACAGGACATTCAGGAGGCTGGAAAAGCTGGGTGGCTGCAGGGAAAGCGGTCATCACGGCTCCATCAGGTGTGGTCACCAAGCGTCTGAAAGGTAAATCTGTCGTCTTGCTGAGTCCTCTGAGATTGGACGTTCAGAAGCCGGGAAAGCTGGGTGACAGCAGCTGCTGGAGCCATGATTGCATCAGTCCCTGCCATCTCTCAGCATCTGTGCAGCTGGACATTCAGTACCTGGGAAAGCTGGGTGACAACCTACCCGGCTGTCGTCATGGCTCCTTCACATGCGCTCACCCAGCTTTCCCAGGTACTGAATATCCTATGTGCCTAGAAATGCAGCTATCAGAGGACATGCCTGTCAGAAGCTGGGAAAGCTGGGTGACTGCAGCTGGTGGATCCATAAGGACAGCCGCCCCCGCTATCACCCAGCTTTATCGACTTCTGTAAGGTAAATCTTCTTCCCACGTCCTCTTCTGCTCACTTATAGCCGTACATCTAGACATTCAGTAGCTGGGAAAGCTGGGTGACGTCAGGGACGGCTGTCATTATGGCTCCCCCAGGTGCGCTCATCCTGTCCAGTTATCAGAGGAGGTAACCCAGTGGTCTGCAAAGTGCGACTATCCAGCTGTTGGGAAACTACAGCTCCCATCATGCATTTGTATCATCTATAACAGTGGGAATGATGGGAATTGTAGTTTCCCAACAGCTGGAGGGCCACAGTTTGCAGACCCCTGAGTTCACCTCATCGGTAAAGGTAAACTTACCTTACTTAGCTGTAATTTTGGCTCCAGCAGGTGCGGTCACCCAGCTTTCCCAGCTCCTGAAAGGCAAATTTGTTGTGTTGCCAATTAGCAGGACTCGTCTGTTACTGGACACACAGGGCATTCAGTAGCTGGGAAAGATGGGTGACGACTGTACTGTAATACAGGGACGGCGTGAGTCCTGGGCAGTTGATAGTGCAACCTCCAGGTCTGGCTCCTTTCGGGGGGCTTCCCGGGCAGGGGGGCTTCCTGGAGGGGGGGTTCCCGGGCAGGGGGGCTTCCTGGGGATTGGTGGGGGCTTCCGCAGGGGGTTTTCCTCTCCTCACCATTTTCTTCTTCTTCTCTCCGCAGTCTTCAGCCGCCTCCCGGCTCACACCCTGCGCATCGCGGTGAGTAGCTGTGAGGACCGAACGCTTCAACTGCTCCTCAAGACCTCTGCTTGCTGACAGTGACTGGGAACATGTCCTACACCGGCTGCAATAGTAACAGTTCCACCGCTGTGAAAAGTATTGGCTCAAGATGTTTTTTTCAGCTGCTGAATGTGAGCGGGAACCATCACTGACAGCAAGCGGAGATCTTACACACGACAAGGAAACCCAAGTACATGAGAACCTTCCGGACCTTCTCCTAGTTGTTGCAGGAGTCGAGATGTGAGACGTTGTGTTTCTTTGCAGACATGGCCCAGCCCCGCCACCCACTTCTGCCCCCTGCTGTGCAGGAGCTACGCCGCGGAGGCTAAGAAGACTTACAGCCGGGAGAAGCCGCACGTCAACATCGGCACCATCGGTCACATCGACCACGGCAAGACGACGCTGACGGCCGCCATCACTAAGAGTGAGCATGGGGGGGGCAGGCGGTGACATGTCCCGGAATGGGGACCCCGCTGCTCATGACAGCTGTATCATTGGCAGGGTAGGGTGACTATTTAGGCCCCTCCCCCTTTATTTAGGCCCCACCCATTAATGGGCTGCAGTCACCTCATTAACTTTTTGCCATTGGGGGTTTAGTTGCCTTTAGTTTTATTTTCATAGGTTTTTGCTCTGTCTACAGCCGGGCCGGGCAATTTATTTTCCCATGTGGCCGCATGAGAAAGGGGGATGGTTTTTGTGGAAACTTACTCTGTGCTCTTAGTAAGGCAAGTATATAGATACGTCCCCCAGTAGGGCAGGCATATACAGCTTCCCTCCGTAAGACTTAGATATATGTCCCCTCAAGCAGGTATATAGATTTAGGTCCCCCAGTAAGGCAGGTAGATAGATTTAGGTCCCCCAGTAAGGCAGGTACATAGATAGATTTAGGTCCCCCCAGCAAGGCAGGTACATAGATAGATTTAGGTCCCCCCAGCAAGGCAGGTACATAGATATATGACCGAAATAAAAAATAACACCAATACTGACCTTTCCTCCTTTCCGGCCGAGCGTGTTTCCCTTTAGCTCGACACCAGCACCGGGACGCTCTTCCGGCTGCTCCTCCGCTACACAGAGTAATTACTCTGTGCGGCCGAGGAGAGGCGCTGCCCAATTCAATACTGGGCATATTAATAGTAGTGCTGACGGCCCGCTGCAGCCTCTCAGCACTACCTGGCAGCGGCGGGCCTTCAGCGCTACCATACAATGCCCAGGTCTGCTCTGCTGCCATCCTGCTGAGCAAGCAAAGCGGCAGTGTAAAGCAAGGGGCAGAGCAGCAGCCGGATGAGGCGGGATAGGAATCCACAACAGCCCAGACTCCAGCAGTGTAAAGCAGGGGGAAGAGCAGCGTGACTCCCCCCTCAGGAGGTGATTTCAGAACAGCCCAGACTCCAGCAGCAGCCACCGATCAGGTCTGTGTCCTAATGGAGCAGAGCTGCAGTGTAAAGCATAAGGAAGGGAGAAGGAGCAGCACCCTGAGCCTCATGTTCCACTGACTCCAGTAGGCAGTGCAGCTCGTCTGGAGCCACTGGGGAGAGCGCCCCCTGTGCATCTGCAGTCAGACATGGGATGACTTGAGTTTTCACAGCGCTCTTTCGTTTCAGTGTGTCACACACTCTCACAGCTGACCCGTGTTGTTTCTGATCCCAGTCCTGGCAGAGGCCGGAGGGCCCAGTTCAAGAAATATGAAGAAATTGACAACGCCCCAGAAGAGAAGGCGCGAGGCATCACCATCAACGCGTCTCATGTAGAGTACACCACCGCCAACCGCCACTATGCGCACACGGACTGCCCGGGGCACGCCGACTACGTGAAGGTGGGCGCTGCGTGCGGTGGAGGGGGGGGCGGGGAGGTTTCCTGCTGGGCGTAACTTCCCCTCTGTACTTTGCAGAACATGATCACAGGAACCTCTCAGATGGACGGGTGTATCCTGGTTGTCGCCGCCACAGATGGGCAGATGCCGCAGACGCGGGAGCACTTGCTGCTGGCTAAACAGGTAGGACTGTGGGGGCCGAAGGCGGGCTCTGCGTCACCCGCCGGGGGGGTGGCCGAGGCGGCTGCGTCCCTGCAGGGGGGTGGCCAAGGCGGCTGCGTCCCTGCCGGGGGGTGGCCGAGGCGGCTGCGTCCCTGCAGGGGGGTGGCCGAGGCGGCTGCGTCCCCTGCCCGGGGGGTGGCCGAGGCGGCTGCGTCCCTGCAGGGGGGTGGCCTGAGGCGGCGCTGCGTCCCTGCCGGGGGGTGGCCGTGGCGCTGGTCGCGTCCCTGCCAGGGGGTGGCCAGGCGGCTGCGTCCCTGCGGGGGGTGGCCGAAGGCGGCTGCGTCCCTGCCGGGGGGTGGCCAAGGCGGCTGCGTCCCTGCAGGGGGGGTGGCCAAGGCGGCTGCGTCCCTGCAGGGGGGGTGGCCAAGGCGGCTGCGTCCCTGCAGGGGGGGTGGCCAAGGCGGCTGCGTCCCTGCAGGGGGGTGGCCAAGGCGGCTGCGTCCCTGCAGGGGGGTGCGGCTACCCATCGTTAATAGCACTTGTCTTTCCGCAGATCGGGGTGAAGCACATTGTCGTCTACATTAACAAGGCTGATGCTGTGGATGATAAGGAGATGCTGGACCTGGTGGAGATGGAGATCCGAGAGCTGCTCACAGAATTCGGCTACGATGGCGACAGCACCCCCGTTGTGATAGGATCGGCGCTGTGCGCTCTGGAGGTGAGGGAACATGGTGTGAGGGTCTGAGACCCCGAGGTACCAGTCAGCTCTCCTGTACATTATAGTTATCCACTGACGCACAGGAGGCTTCTGCTGTTACTCATTTACAAGATCTCTGCTTGCTGACCGTGAATAGGAACATTGTTTAGACCGGATTTCAATTGCATCAAACCCTCCACAGTGAGAAGTATTGGGCAGCATCTCCAAAGATCAAGCTGTACGCTTTGCAAGTGCCAATATATACATGGATGTTCCCATCTAATACGTATGGCTATGCCGCCAGTGTGTCTCTGGTACACGCAACTATCTCAGGAACTGGCACCAGAACGTGTCGGCTCAGAATGAAGAGCTGTTCACACTTGCACCTGACTCTCCATTCTATTCTATGGGATGAATACAGCGCTCCCCTGTACTGGGAACTCCCATAGAATAGAACAGAGAGAACACAGCGCTCCCCTGTACTGGGAACTCCCATAGAACAGAATGGAGAGAACACAGCGCTCCCCTGTACTGGGAACTCCCATAGAACAGAATGGAGAGAACACAGCGCTCCCCTGTACCAGTAATAAGGTCTGTAGACGGGCTGCGACAAACCCTTTTTTTTTTTTTTTTTTTTTTTTTTTTTTTTTTTTTACTGTATCCATCCGTGAGTGCTTCAAAAATTTTCTTCTTACTATGAAAGGACGTGTGACCAAGGTCATTACTCTGCTGGCCCCTCTAGCTGTCTGTGGACGGTCTGTCTATGTCTCGATAGTTGTGTTGGTATAATTAATAAACATATATATATATATTTTTATTGTATTTGCCATGAGGATGGGTGTACATAGTATTCTGGATGAGGGAATATTCTGGATTATATGACTGTTATGAATTGCGCCCCTTATGACGATACCTTCTCACGTTCCAGAACCGTAATGCAGACATCGGGCTGAATTCCATCATGAAGCTCCTGGACACCATCGATAGTTACATTCCCATCCCTGAGCGGGACCTGGACAAGCCCTTCCTGCTGCCGGTGGAGTCCGTCTACTCTATTCCAGGTAGGTGCCGCCGCCGGCTCTAGCTGTGGCTCGTCGCTTGAGGCGCGCCGCCGCCGGCTCTAGCTGTGGCTCGTCGCTTGAGGCGCGGGCCGTGCAGAGGGCTCATCCCAGTGTGATTCTACCCTTCCAGGTCGAGGCACGGTGGTGACGGGGACGCTGGAGCGGGGCACCATCAAGAAGGGAGATGAGTGCGAGTTTGTTGGGCGCAGTAAGCAGCTGAAGTCGGTTGTGACAGGTAAGAGCCTCTCACCGCTCCATTCGGGGGTCAGTTATCACCATTGTGACATAGAAGTGAGGAGGGTAGAGGAGGCCATGTGTTGACCACACACTGACTACTTGGGGTCGCACCCCAGCAGTGCCCCTGTATGTCTCATTGTGAGATGCCCCGTGTCAGGACGCTCGTCTGCTGCCCCGTGCATGTCTCATCTGATGTCCTCTCTGGCGCAGGCATTGAGATGTTCCACAAGAGCCTGGAGAGGGCTGAGGCAGGGGATAACCTGGGTGCTCTGGTCAGAGCGTTAAAGCGAGAAGACGTGCGCCGCGGGATGGTGATGTGCAAACCCGGCTCCATCCGACCTCACCAGAAGGTCCAGGCTCAGGTACGGGGCCAACATGGCGGCTGTGGAGTGAGCTGCTGCGGGACGGGGTAGTAACGCTGCCTGTTCTTTCAGGTCTACATCCTCAGCAAGGAGGAAGGAGGGCGCCACAAGCCTTTTGTCAGCAACTTTCTGCCCGTGATGTTCTCCCTGACGTGGGACATGTCCTGCCGCATCACGCTGCCGGAGGGCAAGGTCGGTCGTCTTCCTTAACCACTTTCTCGGACCGTTTACCCCTCTCGTTTTCCTTAGTACTTGCAGGTTTAAACATTATAATGCTTCCTTGCGCTTCTATTTTACCACATTTTTCACTTTTTTTCAGGATACGGTAATCTTTAGTTTTAGGGTGCTTACACACGGTGCGTTTTTTCAATGCGTTTTTTGGCAGTAAAGCACAGCAATTAATGCTGTACATTGCTGCACAAAAATCGTGGCTAAAATCGCGCTTATTACTGCACAAAAAACGCATTGAAAAAAATGCACCGTGTGAAAGCACCCTTAAAGAATTTTTACATTTCGTGGTTTTTTTTTTTTTTTTTTATTTTACTATTTTTTTTGTGGGAGGGGGGGGGGGTTTAGGGTCGAGACTAAAAGTTGCAGTTGGGGGCTGTTCTTTATTTTATTTTTATATTCATTTTGGTTTTTTTAATAGACAATTTTTTTATTTTTCTTTTATGTAACCTCTTGTGCCCTCCATAAAGTCAGAAAAAGAGCATTAGGGGCAGTTTTATATAACTTATGTATTATATTTATTTTGCTTGTCTTCCCTGTAACGAGGGCTGATATCTTCGCTATCGTCACAGGAGAAATACTGCCCCGATACTGACTGCAGAGCTGATCTGTATCTGATAAGACCCAGCAGTTCCTGCAGTTACCGACCCCCGGTGATCACATGACTGCAGAGCTGATCTGTATCTGATAAGACCCAGCAGCTCCTGCAGTTACCGAGCCCCGGTGATCACATGACTACAGAGCTGATCTGTATCTGATAAGACCCAGCAGCTCCTGCAGTTACAGGAGGATACAGCCCCCGGCACTGACTGCAGAGCTGATCTGTATCTGATAAGACCCAGCAGTTCCTGCGGGCCCCAGGGATCACATGACTGCAGAGCTGATCTGTATCTGATAAGACCCAGCAGCTCCTGCAGTTACAGAGCCCCAGTGATCACATGACTGCAGACTTGATCTGTATCTGATAAGACCCAGCAGCTCCTGCAGTTACCGAGCCCTGGAGATCACATGACTACAGAGCTGATCTGTATCTGATGAGACCCAGCAGTTCCTGCAGGTACCGAGCCCTGGAGATCACATGACTGCAGAGCTGATCTGTACCCATACTCCTTTGGGGGCATACCGCATGCTGATGTTGTCCCTTTCTGTTTCAGGAGATGGTGATGCCCGGGGAGGACACCAGCCTAATCATGACCCTGCGGCAGCCCATGGTCCTGGAGAAAGGTCAGCGGTTCACCCTGCGCGATGGGAACAAGACCATCGGCACCGGCATCGTGACCGACATCTTGACGATGACGAAACAGGATGAGGAAGGTTGGATTTCCTGAAGAGCTTCAGTGCGGACTTGTCAGGTGGAGGGGGGGAGAATCCTACAGATATGACGATGAACCGAACAGCAGCAAAGCCTCCTCCCCCCTGCGGCCTCCTCTGTAAGATACTCCGGGCTCTCAGTACAGTTCAGCCCGGTCGGGTTCCCATTCTGCGCCATCCGGAATCATGTGACTTCAGGGTCGGGTTACACTTTTTTTTTGTTTGCTGTCCTGGCCCCGCGAGAGCAGGTTCGAGATCTGTATATTCTTCCCATTTTGTTTTGTCTCCATTTTTTTTTTTTAAATAAATATATTTGAACATAGAAGTTATTACAGGAAAGAAATGATTGGATAAGTAAAGGGAATAGACCTAAAAATAACGAAAATACCTCATCAGCCTTATGTATGAAAACTGTCGAACTGTAAGACGGTCTTTGTTGCCCGTAGCAACCGACCCGAGCCCCTAGCAACCGATCAGAGCTCATCTTTCATTTTAAATCGTGCTCTGGGAAAATGAAAGCTGAGCTCCGATGGGTTGCTACGAGTTCTGGTTGTTATGGGCAACAACGACAATCTTCCTTTTAGACAGTTTTCATACTTAAAGGGGTTGTCTCACTACAGGGATCGCTGCTTTTTATGTTAAAGATCTTGCAAAAACAAGTCACTTTGCAATATGTGTCCATTAAAGGGGTTGTCTCACTACATTGATTCCTCTCACCTCAGTCCTGTTTTCTTGGTTTCAGTTTGAATTCAGGGGCGTGTTTACGGGCTTCTACTAGGCTGCAGTAGAAGCCAGGTCTGTAGCTATAGCAACCAGTGCTGGCAGCCTATCAGGAGAGAGCAGCCAGGTCTGTAGCTATAGCAACCAGTGCTGGCAGCCTATCAGGAGAGAGCAAACAGGTCTGTAGCTATAGCGACCTGAGGACCTGATGCTGCCCATACAAGAGGGGATATCTAGGAATAGGTAGGACACTGCAAATGGACACATATTGCAAAGTGACTTGTTTGTGCAAGAACTTTAACATAAAAAGCAATCCTTGTAGTGAGACAACCCCTTTAACAATGTCCTACCTATTCCTCGATATCCCCTCTTGTATGGGCAGCATCAGGTCCTCAGCTTGCTTTAGCTACACACCTGTTTGATCTCTCTGGATAGGCTGCCAGCACTGGTCGCTATAGCTACAGACCTGGTATCCTCAGCAGCTCATCCCTGCAGCCCAGGAGTAGAAAGTAGATACCAGTAAACACGCCACGGAATTCAAAAATGAAACTGAGAAAACAGGACTGAGGAGAGATTAATCAAGGTAGTGAGACAATCCCTTTAAGGCCTTATGTTTTATGTCTCCAGTCACAGCCAAAGCTGCATCCAAATGCCAACCCTGCCGCGTTGCTCTTGGGTTGCATCACTTTACCTGTTCCCTTGTCGGGGGTCTCTGGGTTCATAGTTTGATATGTTGCCCTGATAACATAAGTGAAGGCCGAGTCTCGTTCTCTAATAAAATCCACCAGGTTCTGTCCTTTATTCATCCGTTCACACCGGAGCGTTAGTGAAGGAGTTAACATTGCTGGATTGCCTGAGAAGTTCTCTTGCACTGAGGTCCCTTGAAGGCGTTAAATATTGGGGAAGTGGTCAAACTTTAGGGGGCGGGGCTTGTTCTTGCCCTCGGGGGCGGGTGAGGCGCCATTTCCCGGAATCTGAGGAAGCAGCTGCGTCTGAAAGAGCAAGAAAGACATATCCTGACATCACTACTGTGTCCTGGGATCAGGCTGGCGACCGCTGTTGTCGCGGCCCCTCTCATGGGGGGGCAGTCAGGATTCGGCGATGATCAGTGGCCGTGAAATAAGCGCCTATTTTGTGGGAGAAATGCGCGTTCTTCATGCGTATGGTTTTTGTTTTTTTTTCATGAGTTTTTATGTGATTTGTCATTTTGCTGTGTAGATTCAAGCATTTTCCAGTAGAGGGAACTTATATTTGAAAAATGTATTTTTTTTTTGTTACTAGTGTTGAGCGAACAGTACAAAGTTCTAGTTCGAATAGAACCTTGAACTTTTTTTGAGTTCGGTTCAAGGTTCTATTCGAACTTCGAACCCCACTAAAGTCAATGGGAGAAGATGTTCTGGTTAATTTTTATACCTATACAGGTGAGGAGAAGCGGGAATTACCATCCAGAAGAGTAAACTGGAGACGTGGAACAACTTGGTGAAGAAAATTTGGCTCTCAGAGTGACAGAAAAAAACTGAGAGGCTAAAATACTTCATTCCTTTCAATGGCTAACTGAAAAGATGAGGACAGCTTGCAAGCAGGGGCGTAGCTATAGGAGGTGCAGCGGTAGCAGCTGCTACGGGGCCCTGCATCCTGAGGGGGCCCCTTTGACACATAGGAGAGTTGGAGACTGTGTGTTATACAATTACTGAACCCCCAAAACTGCCAAAACTTAACTTTTGGGCACGGAGTATGATTTATCAAATCCAAGCACTCTGTATAATATATATCCATGTATATGAGAGTTAGGAGTTATGTGGTCCTGAAAATGTCCAAATGACAGGTTCTGTGTGTGGGAAAGATGCAGCCAGCAATACCAAACTACCTAACTATTGCGTCTATGGAGAGGAAAATGCTATATAACTAAGAGCAGTCTGTACAGAACAGAGAGTGAGCTGAAAATGGCGTTCACAAGGCAATACAGTGAAATATACACTCACCGGCCATTTTAAATAGGTACACCATGCTAGAACGGGTTGGACCCCCTTTTGCCTTCAGAACTGCCTCAATTCTTCGTGGCATAGATTCCACAAGGTTTTTACAACGATGCCCCAAATTGGTCCCAAAGGGGGGCCCAAAGAGTGCCAAGAAAATATTCCCCACACCATGACACCCACCACCACCAGCCTGAACCTTGATACAAGGCAGGATGGATCCATGCTTTCATGTTGTTGACGCCAAATTCTGACCCTACCATCCGAATGTCGCAGCAGAAATCGAGACTCATCAACCAGGCAACGTTTTCCAATCTTCTACTGTCCAATTTCGATGAGCTTGGGCAAATTGGAGCCTCAGTTTCCTGTTCTTAGCTGAAAGGAGTGGCCCCCGGGTGTGGTCTTCTGCTGCTGTAAGCCCCTCTGCCTCAAAGTTCCCCCGTACTGTGTTTTCCCGAATGCTCTTCTGCCTACCTTGGTTGTAAGGGGTGGCTATTTGAGTCACTGTTGCCTTTCTATCAGCTCGAACCAGTCTGCCCTTTCTCCTTTGACCTCTGGCATCAACAAGGCATTTCCCCCCACAGGACTGCCGCTCACTGGATGTTTTTTCCTTTTTCGGACCATTCTCTGTAAACCCTAGAGATGGTTGTGCGTGAAAATCCCAGAATCAGCATTTCTGAAATACTCAGACCAGCCCTTCTGGCACCAACAACCATGCCACGTTCAAAGGCACTCAAATCCCCCTTTTTCTTCCCCATACTGATGCTCGGTTTGAACTGCAGGAGATTGTCTTACCATGTCTAAATGCCAAATGCACTGAGTTGCCGCCATGTGATTGGCTGATTAGAAATTAAGTGTTAACGAGCAGTTGGACAGGTGTACCTAATACAGTGGCCGGGGAGTGTATATATAACATGGTCATGTGATTTTTAGCAGCCAGTGAGAGCCCTGCACCTCGGCAATGACGTTTTTGACACTTCTCTGTGCTGGATGGCAGCCAAAAGTGCAGAAAGGCGATTGGATGGCTACAAAAAAGTGCAGAAAGGTGATTGGATGGGGCCAAAACTGCAGAAAGGTGATTGGATGGCCGGCAAAAGTGCAGAAAGGTGATTGGATGGCCGGCAAAAGTGCAGAAAGGTGATTGGATGGGGCCGAAAGTGCAGAAAGCCGCTGAAAATGGCGCGTTGAACTAGAACTCTACTCGAACGAACAGTAAAATGTTCGGTTCGAGTTCTAAAAATTCAAGAAGTTCTACTAGAACTTTACTTTTCTAGAACAGTTCGCTCAACACTAGTGGTTACACGTCAAAAAAAGTGACATTAAGGTCCTGCTTCCTTTACCAGGGATAAGCGTCCGGCTCACAGCTGAGCTTTTTTGCGCACACTTTGCTGCACCAAAAGACACATCAGTAACAATGGCGTCCCCTGTGCTGGAAAACGCTCACAAATAAGCAGCAAAAGGCAGAGCCTTAGGCGCCTCCGATGAAGAAAATGCACATAAAAACCATCCTAAACCCTGCGCGTTTCTCCTGTGAAATAAGCGTTACAGAGCCTGAGGTATCAAAATCCACGTCCCCAAAATCCAGGCAGTCCCCAAACCATTACATTGCACACAGGGAATTGCACTTTAGTGTTTTTTTTCTATGCTTTGTACAGCTAATGCAGAACCGCACTAATGGTGCACGTGCCCATGCAAAGTAATGGGACATGACTGCTGAGTTGTTTATGCAGATTTTGTGTTTAAAATGTGTACTATAAGCATTAACAATGTGTAAACCCAGACGTAAAGGGACACGACCATCAAAAACTTTCTTTCAATTTTTTTTAAAAAAATTCCTGGTTTGCCTCTCTGGTGTCCCTACTGATAGCGGCAATGAAAAGATTGCTTGAGGGGTCTCTTCCAGGAACCAACTGAGAGGTGTAGGTGTTATCAGCAGTACCTGATAAGTGTGAAGAAAACCGGAGATCGCCCCAGTGCAGAAAAAGATGAACCCATTATCCTTTCATGTATTGCTCGTCATTTCCGTTTAAGTCTAATGTAATGTTATCTATCCCTGTCCAGAGAACAATAGAGACATCATTCTGCTATTACCTATTATTTGTACTGAGACCACCCTCTTCCTTTCCCAGCAGCAGCAAAGTGAGACTAATCCACGCTGCTGATTTTATACTTCATGTGTGGCTCTTGTCATTGCCCTGTCCACTCCAGTCTACTCTAATCTTTACCTTGGCCTGTCCAAAAAATAAGTAACCATTATGTCATTTTTATAGTTTGTATTGAGACCATTCTGCATATCAGCTCTTCCCTTCACATTAGCAGTAAAGTGTTATTACTCTGCACTGCTTATTCCACTCTTCATATATTGCTCTTGTCATTGCGCTCTGTCTAATCTTTCTGTCGGTCTGGCTGTAGCACAATAGTGTGGTCATTATCTACTATTTGTAATGTGAATACATGTAGATTAGCAGCAACTACAGTAAAAGGAAATAGTATCAGTCCACCCGGCCCTTGAGGAGTTTTCTCTCTTTACTATCACAGCTAGAGAAAGGCAAGATTTTATATGTAATATTTTAATTGCATAGGACTGCAGAAAATTCTAAAAGAAAAAAATGGTTTTAATTTGGTTGCATAGGACTGCAATTAATTGTGCTGTCTGTCTAATCGAATCTATCTCGGTTTTGGCTGTAGAACAATAGTGTGATTATTACCTACTATTTGTAATGCGAATACATGTAGATTAGCAGAAACTACAGTAACGTGAAGTGGTATCAGTCTGCCCGGACATTAAGGAGTTTTCTCTCTTTACTATCAGGCCTCGTTCACACGGTTTATTTTGCCGCGGATTGGCGCCATACTGCGCGCCGGATTTGCGCTGCAGTACGGCGCCAATCCGTCGGAGTAATAACGGTAATCCACTGCCTCATAGAGAACAGTGGATTCCGTCGCTCCTCCCCGCTCGGCAATCCCCCCCGCGGGGAGAAAGTGACATGCCACATTATTTACGGCGCGGACGTGCCGTAGATAATGACAGTCTATGGGGCCGTGGAGCGGGGCCCCCCCCGCGCCCGGCCCCGCCCACGTCCCGCCCCTTATTCATGCCGGATTTGCGGCTCACAAATCCGTCGTGAATAAGCCGTGTGAATGAGGCCTCACAGCTAGAGCAAGGCAAGATTTTATATGTAATTTTTTAATTTAATTTTTTAATTGCATAGGACTGCAATTAATTGTGTTGTCTGTCTAGTCTAATCTTTCTCTCACTCTGGCTGTAGCACAATAGTGCAATCATTACCTACTATTTGAATGTAATACATGAGATTTTCAGACTTTCCTAAAGTTAAAAAGTGGGATCATTGGGGGGGTTAGAAGCCCTTTTTACTACACGTTGAAAAAAAGTTTTATTGTTTTTTTTTTTTTTTAAAATTTTAGCAATTAATTGTTGTCTGTCAAATTTTTTCCCCTGGGCTTTTGAACAATAGTGGGGCATTTCTACTTTTTAAT
>JAODAL010067282.1:0-17367 GCA_025379985.1 Phyllomedusa bahiana | reverse complement strand
TCTCCTTATGGGACCCAATTAAGGGGGTAGTTTTTTTTTTTTGCCTTTTACCCACTACTCAGCATCTGCATACACAAGGCATTATGGGAAAGGAGCTGGAAAGCTCACTGGGCCCTTATAGGTTGTAACAAATCCTCAATTTACTCTGATTCACTGAATCTTTGAGAAGAAAAAAGGAAATAATTGTCAAGCCAATATTGCTCATCTACATACGCGTTTCGGGTTTTGCCCCTCATCAGTGTAGAGCAGAGCGATATTGGCTTGACGGGTGGGAGGCAAGATTGGGTATGAGGAGGGGAACATCTCTCCTTATGGAGAGGCAACCAGTTAAGGTGTGTAGTGTTTTTTGTTTTGCCTTTTAGCCCACTACTCAGCTCTGCATATCACAAGGCATTAGGGGAAAAGGAGTTTGGAAAGCTCACTGCGCCTTATAGGTTGTAACAAATCCTCAATTTACTTCTGATTCACTGAATCTTTGAGAAGCAAAAAGGATAATTGTCAAGCCAATATTTGCTCATCTACATACGCGTTTCGGGTTTTGCCCCTCATCAGTGTAGAGCAGAGCGATATTGGCTTGACTTGATTATTTTTAGTAAGAGGTTTACATATTATATGGAAATTTACTCCAATTTTTTAGTAACCAATACTTTTTCCATTATTAAATAGTCAAATTTTCTCATTTTATGCATTTATTGTACAGTGTTGTAAAAATAACAGAAGTTTTCCTATTTTAGACATATATGACATATATACCTACTAGTACATATCCCATCTCTGAGACCTCAAACTATAAATGTAGCAAAGCTTATATAAACAATTAACACACCATGATACACAGAAAGTTAAAGTGGGTTGCAAAAGTAATTTATACCCCTTGAACTCATTTTTAAACGTTACAGCCGTAAAACCAAACCTTTTATTGATAGAGCAACACAAAGTAGCAAATATTTCTAAAGTGTAAAGAAAATGAGCCATGCTAAATAACTGACAAGTGTGGTGTGTGTATATCTTCAGTCCCCTGTACGCTAATATCCAAAAGTAAAATTCAGTGTGACCAATTCCCTTTATAAGTCACCTAATTAGTAAATAGAGTATATCTGTATATAATTTATTCTATTAAAAATTTAAAAACTGTTTTATGAAGGCTTAAGGGGTTTTTGTTAGAAAACATTAGTAAACCCAAACAGTATCATGAAGACCAAACAACCCGGGGATAAAGTTGTGTCAAAATGTATTGCAGGGTTATGTTTTAAAAAACATAGCTCAAGCTTGAACACTCCCGGGGCATGTTCAATCCATTATCCATAAATGGAAGGATTATTTTACAGCTGATAGTCTACCAAGACATGGCTATCCACCTAAACTGACTGCCCAGACAAGGAGAACATTAATTAGAGAAGCAGCCAAGAGGCCCAGGGTCACTCTAGAGGAGCTGCAGAGATCAAAGGCTCGGGTGGGAGAATCTGTCCACAAGAAAACTATTAGTTGTATACACCACAAATCTGGCCTTCATGGGATAGTGGAAAGAAGAAAGCCCTTTTTAAAGCAAGACATAAGAAATCCCATTTGCAGTTAGAAAAAAGCTATGTATCGGGCACAGCATTTATGTGGTAGACAGTGCTCTGATCAGATTTGATCAAAATGCTAAACACTATGGGCCACATGTATGAAACGGTTTTGGTCTAAAACTCACTTTTTTCCCCATAGAAACCTATGTGGCCCTATGTGTGGAGGACTGCCAACATTGTACATCACCCTGAAACCCCACCCCACCGTGAAGCATAGTGGTTTCAACATCATGCTGTGGAGATGCTTTGCTTCAGCAGGGACTGGGAAGCTGGTCAGAGTTGATGGGAAGATGGATGAAGCTCAATACTGAGCAATCATGGAGGAAAACCTATTAAAGGCTGAAAAAGACTTGTGACAAGGCATAGGTTCACCTTCCAGCAGGATGATGACCCTAAACATACAGCCAAAGCTGCAATGGAATTGTTTAAATCAAAGCATATGTATGTGTTAAAATTGTCCAATCAAAGTCTAGACCTAAATCCCATTGAGAATCTGTGGCAGGACTTGAAAATTGCTGTTCACATACACTTACCAAACAGAGCAAGCACAAAAATTCCAACCTCTAGATGTACAAAGCTGGTAGGGACATACCTCAACAGACTGCAGTTGTCATTGCAGCTAAAAGTGGTCCTACAAAGTATTGACTCAGGGAGGCTGAATACATATGGCTGTCACACTTTTCAGTTTTTAAATTTGCAAACATTTGGAAAAGCATGCATCACTTCCTTAACACTTATATACTTTGTGCTGCTATGTAACATAAAATGCCAATACAATACATTTTCAATGCTTTTCCATGGCTTTTGGTATGCCCTAAGAACAAATAACAGGTAAAAATAAATTCCATATAAACATTGCTGCATTTATACTGCAAAACAGTAATCACTATTCCATTAAGTGAGGCAAAAATATCTAAGCATAGATTGGAGGGAGAGGTGACCACATAAATAGGAAAGGCTTTATCCATTCAAACATAAGATTACTTGGCTATTTGCATAACTACCATAGATTTAAATGGAAACAGCTATTGACACCTCTCAAATCAGCCTACATGCCTACATGGCAGCCATCAGTTATATCATCTGACAAAATGGAGGGGATTCTTATATCAACCTGTTTATAGACGTCACATGTCAAAGATGGGAAAAATACTTACAAGAATCCACATATGCTGCTGCAAGCTATATAATATCATATGTAGAACTACAGGATAAAGACCTAAGGTAAACAAGATGCTACATCACATACTATGGTATGATGTATTGGGGTACTAATGGCAAAATGGCTTGTCAACTCAATAATAGCCTCCATTCTAAGAAAGTAGTGATGACATTTTAAATCCATTCCCCCTCCAATTTTCATCTGTTGTAGGAGTGCTAAACAATGTATTATGATAATATTTAAAGAGGTTTTCTCGCTACAAACATCATATCTTTAATGATGGGGACTGTAAAAATAAGCACTTTTGGAATTGGTTTGTATTACCTAAATCATTTTGTATAGCAGCTGTTAGCTAATACGTGTGTGTCTAGAGCTATTTTCTGCACCCTGTTCTGTCTACATTTAGTTCAACCTCTGATTGGGACACACCCCCTGTGCTGTGATTGGCTGTCCTGCACTCTCTGTGCTCACTTCCCTCTAAGCTGTGTGAAACAGGCTACTGTTCTTCTTTCTGCTCCTCTCTCAGTGACAGCTCCAATGTAAAGATTACTGAGTCTCTTTAGCCATTAGATTTACTCTCCCACCCTACCATGAATAGGTACTGAAAATGTTATGTGAATGGGATTTATTTTATCTTTGGTTTTATGTTACTCTATATTTTAATTTTTACCTCACTGACATATATTCCAGTATCCTCTTCATCATCTGTCCTGTAACAGACAGTTAAACCCAGTCTGTCTTGATTACTTAGGCGACACAGTTCAATTTCCTAGAAAGAAAAAATAAAAGTTGTTCTGAAACACATTTAAGAATAGCTTTCTAAATTAAATAGTATATATACTTAATATTATATAAAATAAATATATATATTAAATAATCCGAGACTGTATATTACTGTTTGGATTTTATTCAGATTCAAAATAAACAAGATTTTTATTTATGGTTTTAAAATCAAGTAGATACATAACATGGGCAGTAAATAAAGAAATTATTGCACATTTTCCTAATTAACACTTGTCCAAAGACTCTTATAGTAGCCTTTGATATGCAATCTCTTTTCAGTACTATTTGAATTATAATTCCCATTTATCTAGCCGTGATAATCCTTTTAAGTAGAGAAATCCTTAAAATCAGATTATGCTCTTCAAGGAAAAGTCAACAAGTTCTTAGCGAACTCTTGATTTTCAACATGTAATATCTGTATAGGGTATATCAGCTGTAAAGGGCTAAATATTCAATATTTGCGCTCAGCAAAAGATGGTTGCATAATATTTGACACTGCAACCAGGGAGAAACCTTCACCATTTTTTTACCTAACCTTGATTAGCTCTTGTATTAATATAGTAGGTTTGTTATTGAAGGGTATGTTATTAAAGATATGCAAAATTTAGTTTTTTCCATTCATGAAGTAATTAAAATAAAATAGACAACACAATGCATTAAAAGTAGAGTAGGTGGTGTTCAAAAGTGATCAAAATCCAACTCTATATGAACACTGGGTGTCAATTACTGGTAGAACCACCTACTGGATTCCATAACTCATAATAAGCAGGGATTTAATTTATGTTTGTGGTACCCTATTTGAGAGCAGGATATGGTAGAGGAGAGAAGATGATCTCTATGATAGTTAGGGTTACATAATAGAGGAAGAGAAGCTAAGATGTGTGATATATAGGGATATGGGATTTGGAGCAGGATTTCTGAGTAAAAAGCAGAGAAAATATTGACTAGAAACCTTACGACACAGTGAAAGTCATACATACACAACCCACATACAGGAACTGACAGTTTTCCATGCATTAGTGTGTGTACAGAGCAAACTGACAATCACTGCATTTAGGGGAGGTTAGCAGTAGTTTCACTTTTGATTTGATTTTTCTCTGCTCTTTGCTCTGAAATTGTGCTCCAAATCATATTACACTATATATCACATGGATTCCCTTTAAACAAATAAAATACACGTTCTACTGTACCTTCCCACACACAACAGTATATCAATCTACTCAGCTGCCTCTGCTTTATAACATGCTACCTGCAGATCAAATAGCGTTTTCAATGTGACAGGTTTCCTTTAAGCTCTAATGGCTATTGTATGGCTGTTCAACATATAGACGATTGGCCATTGAAAATATAGTAAATACCATGGAAATAACCCTCGTGGATGCTATTAGGTTCTGGTAGAGAAGCTAGACAGGTTTGTTTAGAAGGTAACATTGACCTGCATTGACGGCATGAAATTCTAATGAGACACCATCTTTACTCCTGTACAGTCAGTAAACAAAAGGAAATGTTAACAAGCCTGTAAATTATGCCTCCAAATTCTTCTCAACAGGATGGTAAAAAGGTATGAAGTAGTACTTGTCTTTCCATTTCTATATACGGTCCTAATCTTTTTTGGCTATAAGACAACACTACAATTGTGATATGGGAATCTAAAATATACTCCAGCTTTGTCTGTGCGGTGTCCAAGTTATAAATTAACTCAAAAGTGTATGTGCACATACATCGTCGAAAGAAAAAGAGACATTCCCCAAAATGTCGGTACAGCCTTTCTCCTTTATTGTGAGCTTGGCAAGCACTTTTATTAACTTTAAGCAATCTATGCAAAGCAGATATATTTGTATTGGTTAATACTAGTGTTGAGCGATTGCGTTGGCTATCGAGATCGAGCGATAGTCGATAGTCAGCAGCTATCGATAAGGTTTTTCGATAGTGAGCATCGATTATGAGCGATTACCATTAAAGTCTATGCGAGAGCAACAACACCTTCATTATTACACCCAAACAAGGCTGGAGAAGCTGAAATTAACATCCACAACAGTCAAATGGATACATGCTACATCTTAGGCAACACACTTAGGTTATAAAAGTCACAGAACCTTTCAATTCACCTGTGGTGAATGTAGAATTGCTGTTTTAAGATTTACGTGGATGCTGCGTCAATGAACAAAGCTGGGTGCGCAAAAGTCAAAAAAACACGTATCTGTTATGTTTTCGTATAATACACGGTATTTTTTGCACCTTTCAATTCACCTGTGGTGACTATAGAATTGCTGTTTTAAGATTTACGTGGATGCTGCGTCAATGAACAAAGCTGGGTGCACAAAAGTCAAAAAACACGTATCTGTTATGTTTTCGTATAATACACGGTATTTTTTGCACCTTTCAATTCACCTGTGGTGACTATAGAAAATTGCTGTTTTAAGATTTACATGGATGCAGCGTTTAATGAACAAAGCTGGGTGCGCAAAAGTCAAAAAACACGTATCTGTTATGTTTTCGTTAATACACGGTATTTTTTTGCACCTTTCAATTCACCTGTGGTGAATATAGAATTGCTGTTTTAAGATTTACGTGGATGCTGCATCAATGAACAAAGCTGGGTGCGCAAAAGTCAAAAAAAACACATATCTGTTATGTTTTCGTATAATACACGGTATTTTTTGCACCCTTTTAATTCACCTGTGGGGACTATAGAATTGCTGTTTTAAGATTTTACGTGGATGCTGCGTCAATGAACAAAGCTGGTGTGCGCAAAAGTCAAAAACACGTATCTGTTAATGTTTTCGTATAATACACGGTATTTTTTGCACCTTTCAATTCACCTGTGGTGACTATAAAAATTGCTGTTTTAAGATTTACGTGGATGCTGGTAAATGAACAAAGCGGGTGCGCCAAAGTCAAAAAACACGTATCTGTTATTTTTTTCGTATAATACACGGTATTTTTTGCACCTTTCAATTCACCTGTGGTGACTATAAAATTGCTGTTTTAAGATTACGTAGATGCTGCGTCAATGAACAAAGCTGGGTGCGCAAAATCAAAAAACACGTATCTGTTATTTTTTTCCGTATAATACACGGTATTTTTAGCACCTTACAATTCAGGAGTGGAGAATATAGAATAGCTGTTTTAAGATTTACGGGAAAGCGGGCGTCAATGAACAATGCTGGGTGCGCTAAAGTCAAAAAACACGTAACTTTTATGTTTTGGATAATAAACGGTATTTTTGCACCTTTCAATTAACCTGTGGTGAATATAGAATTGCTGTTTTAAGATTTAGGTGGATGCTGCGCAATGAACAATGCGGGGTGCGCAAAAGTCAAAAAACACGTAACTGTTAGTTTTCGTATAATATACGGTATTTTTGGCAACAAACAACCTGTGCTGACTACAAGATTGCTGGATTGTAATTTAACTGCAAGGTGGATAAATCAACAGTCACAGGTGTAATGGTAAAATTAAAATGAACACATATCTGAAATGTATACTGATAATAAAAGGGGAGTTTTGCACCTAACAAAGAGACCTGCATTACTAGAAATGATGTGTATCCAATATAAGTTCAGGCTGCCCAATATCCAGGAAATATTTCATAGCAAACTGTTAATTTAATAAAGATATTCCACTACAATGTCTACCACTAAGTCTTGGTGAACTTTATCCCGTGTTTTTTTATGATAGAGCTTTTCTGTGTTCGCCCGCCCGGGCCCCCCCCTGTTCCCCCCGCCGTGAATTTACAGCGGTAGATGTTGCTTTAAAATTCTCTAGCTAACTACATAAAATCTTCAAATCTCTAATATAACTAAATTGGAAGGATCACAGCTAAAAGTAGAGGTTTCTCTGTGCAGAAATAGACTAATTACGCTGAGCTGTTTGGCCCCAGCAGAGCGCAGGGCCTATCCCTATGAGACGCTGGAGAGACACGAGGCTGAAACAGGAAACGCTGTTTTATGTAAAACGAGGTCATGTGATTTTTTCCCGCCAATCGCAACCAATACATACCAGTCATGACGTCGCACACACATCTCACCCTGCTCTATTCTGTAATCTGATTTGCTGGCCGCCAAAATTACAGGAAGCGCCGAAAAAGGCGCGATCTTAATAGATGATGCTCAGATTTTAACCTTAATTATCGCATGATCTGGAAATTTCGATCACCATAAAAACCTTGCCGATTTCAACTTTGTCGATAAAATCGCTCAACACTAGTTAATACCTTTTTAGTCATCTGTGTTAGTTACGCCTCTTATAATTATTCATGTATTATAACAATCACCTCATTAATAATCATTAATAAGCATCTTTACTGGGTCAGTACTAAAATCACACCTCTAATTATGCTGATTATTCTAAATATTCGTGAACGCTATTTAGCATGTATGACGTAGTGATATGAGATTTCTAAAGGTCAGTGTTTCTATTGCGCATGCCAGAACAACAAGGCTATTGACGATTTCTAAGCTCTGTATTAGACATTTAGCCTACATTGTCCTTGGTAACTCATAACATAGCCATTGTTTACACTTTGTTGGAGTCTGTGTCTGAAATTCTACCGAATAAGAACAAGAACACAAGCTTCATGGAAATATACGGATCATTAGAAATTGCAAGACTTTTAACCCTGTATTAAAGAACTTTATAATTTATTGATTTCCATATCAATTGCTAAAGACCAGTGTGACTACAGGCAGGACTTCTAGAGTATCTCTTTTGTCCAGTGACAGTAGTCTAAGACTGTGCCAATGCTTGTAATAAGACATGAAGCACCATTTACAGGAATGGAGAACGGTATAACTCGCTACTGAGGTCTGGCTCAGATCATTTAAAGGTAGCATGTAAAAATAGGAAATAGAGGTATTTATTTTATATTTTTACACACCTACCAATGACTTAAAAACTATGAGAGTCTTAGAAAGGATTTCAGAAGACTTTAGTAGGTACCTTTTCTAATCTATATCCATAGCATAAAGGTTGTAGTATAATACTGTACTAACTTCAATTGTTTTCACATTCTCATATATGAGTATTTGAACAAAACGTGTTCATTTCACAGTACCCCTTTAAGGAAGAAAAAAACACAACTGTAGATTGTCTACACATAATGTACAACCTTCAATACAGTTTCCGACTTTGCTATAATGATATTTGAGACTGTTTGTGGCTCTACTCATACTTCAGTCATAAATTGCTCTTTCAGGGAGTTATCTTTTAACAATAGTTGTGAAATATAGTCATCACAAGACTATCTACAGAAGCGGAGAGAAATCACTAAAATTATTTTTCCCAGTCAGGATTTGAGACATTACAACTAAATCACTGCCACTGATGTTCTGCCAGAGAAAAATAAAAATCATATAAATTACAATATAACTGTAAGTATTGCAAGGGGACGTATAATTTCTTATAAAAAGTGGATACACGTTTGTGTTTGAGGAAACCCAACCACATATTATTTTGTACAAAATAAAGATATTTCTGCTACTACCAGAAACTTTTTATTTATACTGAAAACATAGTACCGGTATTCACACACAAATGAGATCCTAAGTCCAAACAGTTCTGTTTTTGAAATGGATCTGAATATCCATTTAGCACTGGAAACCGCAGGTTAGCAATTATGGTTCCAAACTTTAAATTATTAATTTAAATTAGTATGTTATAAAAGTCTGGGATGACAGAATATGAATATAAAGTACCTGATTTGCATTGCAATATATTCCATTTAATGGCTTGTTTATAATGGTATATACTTGTGACTATGAATTATAAAAGTGTTGAAACCCATGCAATCTTTTGATTGCATATATCTCAGTATTTTCCAAAAAGAAAATATAGCAATAAAATGAAAAAAAAAAATATTCAATGCTCTATGGTGCTCTTATTGTATGTGTCAAAAGCCATCAATGAAGGAACATTGACTTCTTCTAAGCAATGCAAGTAATGTGTATACAGGTTGCCAGTTACAAATGCTTTAGATCCACAAATAATATTGCTATCTAAAAGCATGCTTTGGAATGCATGTTATTTTAAATATAAGTGAAAGTCTTGATTTTAAGGCATTTTAAAGTTATATTCCTTAACCTCTATAAGTCACAGCAAAAATCTGCTGTAAAGAGTAACTATTCTTTCGGGTGCTTTATGCAACCATGTGTTACAAGGTTATTCCTTTATTTGAAAGCATATGGTTATTGTACTCACAACTTTTTTCAGCAAAAGCAAAGAAACTGTGGTGTAGACAAAGGGAAACTTTTCCCATTAGGGCTGCGCCATTTTTAAAGTATATTTTGCACCAAAAAACTGTTGATGCCATATTCTCTATATAAATGAACTGTCGTACACCAAAACTAGGCACATTATACGTCAGGCATGGCATATTTGAATGCGCCTAGAGTAGGCACATCAAATACGCTAGCAATGTTATGCTATGTGCCTAGGTTAGGCGCATCAATTATACCATGCAAGGTATACCAGACACCAGATTTTTGACAGGTTCATTCATTCAGGCGCAGTATACACTCGTATAATTTGCCTTAAAACTGGCATGGTGGCGCCTCGTTTTTCGACATGTTGACCAAAGTTTTACAAATTTGGTGAAGCTCACTTGTTAATTTAAAGGTCCATAATAGCTTTTGATATCTACACATCCAGTGCAGAATTTGCAAAAAAAAAGTTTAGCATGCAGTCATCACAGCAAACATAAGCATGTGAAAAATATGCTGTTTTAGATTTAAAGCCTTTAAAAGGGTGTTCTCACCATACTATTTCACAGAGCCTGCTCTTCACTGCCAGCTTCAGACTCATACTTCTTGTTCAGACTGGTGGCTGTTCTACAGCAGTAACTGACCTATCAGCTCTGTTGTTCCTAGCTGAGCCTGTTAGTAGGGCAATGGATTTTAACAACAGGGCCCAAGGCTACAGAGCTGTAAAGGATTACATTTTGTCAGTAAGAAAGGTAAACAAACTCCTGTGCTGCTGATAAGATTATCTAAGGTAATAGTTGCTACAAGTTTTATTCTAGCAGAAGAAAATTGCAGCCTTACTGGATGCTTTAAATAACTTGTTTCCCAGACTTCTAAAGATGATCTCAGACCTTTTTGTTATTGCCTTAACAAGGACTCAAAAATAAAATTGTAAATGGTCGATATTACAAAATAGCATTTGTACCTACATTACACATTTTTTCAGTTCATATTGTGGGTAACCTTCTTAGTATATCTGATTATACTGCTAAGAAGTAAATATATGATTAAGAATGGGATTTATGGTAGATGCTGTATTGGTTTAATTAAATTATATTATTTAATTTTAAATTCATTTTATATTATATTAATCTTAAATACATTTTATAGGGATGATTTTATATGTTTTAGATATTATATAATTTTATATTAATTTTATATTATATAGTTTATTATCAAATTTATATCACTTAATTTTATATAGTTTGATAATTACCATAAATTACTTTTTGTTATTTCACTACTATCAGTTGGGAAATAAGGGACATTCTTTGCATGGTAAATCTAGTTCCATTACAACTGCTCAGGCAGACCACATTGAAATAAGTCTTCCTGTTCGAGCAGTAATGTGTCTAGTTTTGCCAAGCCACATCTATAAATGTGTCTAATGGTACAAGTGTGATGTGACAGCCCCCCAGAAGAGCCCCACATGTTTGGCGCATTACAAAGTGTCGAGTCTGGGGCATAATGCAACAAACATGTTCGTTTGACGTGTCATACATTGGCAATTTAGGCGAACCTCTCGCATTTTACACCAGAATAGGGTAAAAAACCCTTTTGTTCATGTCGCCTTATGTGTGAATCATCCCCAGGTCCAGAGTGCCATAATGTGGTTACATTATATTCCAGCTGCAATATACTGTCCTCCCACTCTTCTATTGAACCAAACTTAATTCATTTACTGCAATTCACAAAACGGTTACCCAAAACTGCCTAACTGCAACAAAGCAAATATCGGTTTAAAATAATCATAAAATAATCATCTCGTTGACTTTAGCTTTATGATATACTAATATTTCATATATTTAGAAGTACTGATTTTAGTTTACATTAGTTTAAAAAATACAAAATACATTTCTTTTATGTTTATTATTTTTATTTTATTTATTTATTTAGTTATTACTTCTGCAGTAACTATGTTACTACTTATGTCCCAAGACTGCTCTTAACAATGTAATCAAAAAGTAAACAAATATACAGTTTATGTGTTAAGCGCAACAGAAATAAACAAATCTCATACAGGGCTGCGAAACAGTAAACACGTTCAATCTGTCAAAAGCTTTGCAATCACAAATGAAATTGGATTCCCTCATGTCTTTTCACTTATCAGCGATGACAGGCTGAGAATGGCATGACTTTTTGAAAAGAAGAGAGAGAGGACAAATCAGAATTGATGTCAGATTCAACTAAATAGATATGGGTGGTGGTGCAGTAAAAAGACATTCGTGTTTATCAATTCCATGTGCTCGAAGAAGATAATGCTTTGGCCAGAGAACTGGAACAAGTATTATGTTTCAGTCTTATCCAATATTGAATTATTAGATGGTTTGCTTACTCAAAAGAGGAAAATTGTTAGTTTTTTCTTTTAAACAAATAAATTGGGGATTTTATGCAGGACAATTGTTAAACAAATGTATTATTTTAATTGTCCTTCAACTGTCATAGCTGTTATGTCACACTGATACTTATACTTACTCTAAACAGTTTTCACAAATGAGGCCCAATATATGTATAGGCTATACCTATAATAGTGTTTTTTTTACTTTCAGGAACAATTTTCTCATTTTAAGAAGAAAAAATTATATACACAATGTATAAGAAATTTTAGTTCTGACTCTCTTGCATTGCTACACATGCTGACATGCTAGATGGATACTTTCAGTAACCTCAAATACATGGTTATGTGGAGTTTACTCATGGTGAGAAAGCCCTAATTCCATTGACTTTACTTCTGTTACCAGAAAACAATATGTAGTGGCAATCACAAGCTTCTAAAGTTCTTAGCTTTAGCATGTTATCATCTTCACGGTAGCAAAAGAGTCAGAAATCCATATAGAGGAAACTGAATTTTAAAATCTACTACAACAAATGAGTAAATTATATATACACTTTAAAGTAGAAAAAGTACTAGAATAACATTTAAAGTACTTAAAGTGAACATATCACCCCTAAACAAACACACAAATAGTTATAGTAGATGAAATTCTGAGGCTTTTCTCAATACATGTCATTAGCAAATTAGAGGGTTTTACTTTCATTTTGTCAGAGAGGTTACAATCTGGGGAGATTTCTTTCCTGGGATATACTAACTGTGCAGGGGGAGCTGAGGACATAGCTGCTTGTGTAGGGTTAACCTCAGTCTCCCAGTATACATACACTGCAGCAGCCACAACACACTGAGGACATATGTGTGACAGGGTTTACCTGCTCCTGCTTACAGCCTCCTCCTCATCCTCCATAACACACAGGCATCAATATAACAGTGTAATAACATCCAGAATGAAAATAGCAGCATAGTGTTCAAGTGGTACAGACTTACAGTCTCAACTCCTCCCAGTGAACTTTCCCAGCTCAGAAGCAAGAAGTCTCACAGAGCTGTCAACATAGTGATCCATCATACAGTGAGGAGCCCAACTTGGCCCAACTTGAGGCTCCCTGTCTTAGAAGTCCAGCACTTATTTTTAATGAATAACAGGTGAAATATTTTTATTTTTCTAATAAAACATATTTGAGAAAGTGTTTATATTTTAGTCTTCTGTTACCTGATGAGGTTCTCTGGAGATGATAGGTCCTCTTTAAAGTGTAACCAAAGGTTACATCACTAAAAGTCATAAGTTGCATAAAAACCATCGTCCGCATACAACTTCTATTATTCCCTTTAAGGAAAATCATATTACAAACTTTCTGTAGATAAGCTGTAACAGAATTGTGATTTTGAGAGGCCAGATATTGGTAAACATTCAGGGCCACATGTATGAAACGGTTTTGGTCTAAAACTCACTTTTTTCCCCATAGAAACCTATGAGGAAAAAAGTGAGTTTTAGACCAAAACCGTTTCATACATGTGGCCCACAGTGTATGCTTGATTTTGCAGAAATTATGCAGGTTAAAAGTTCACTTGCACTTGTATCAAAATTTGCCATATTTACATAAACATTGGTGACACGTGTTTTTGTATTCACATTTGGTAAAATTTTATAAATAATTTAAGGTTATATATTTGGCAACAGAAAACCTAAAAATATCATCATAATATAGTAAAAGGATAAACACTACATAAAACTGGCAATTGAATAATATAAAATTATATAATATAAAATTAATATTAAATTAAATAATGTAAATTAAATAAACCAATACAGCATCTACCATAAATTATATTCTTAATCAAGTATTTATGGAGTTATCTTAGTACTTTCAGTGATTACAAACAAGTCACAGCAGGCTAGAAATAAAATAAAGGCCATTAGAATAGCATGTCAGTGAAATTATCATAGTGATCCAGCTTGGTGCACCTGAAGTCCCAGCAAGACCTGTGGTGTGCTGGCTACTACTGTATGTAGAATAAAGGCTGACCCACTGACTTACATTTTGATGAACCAAAATTAACCTACAATTCAAAGGTATAAAACAAGTATTTTGTAAGATTTTAATTAGAAGAAACGAAAATCAGAACAAAATTGTATTATTAACACAATTAATTTTTCATTAGAAATTGAACTCAATTAACTGCTTTAATCTCTATAGAGAAGAACAGAAGCTCATAAACATCAATCATACTTTTGAATGTTGCTCTTTCTACTACGTCACAATACTCTCCCTGTGTCAGTCTTAGTCTTGTGGTTCGAATGTTGCAAGACATAAGTAGCTATTGCTGCCAATCATAGTTAAGAACTATTACATTTGTATTCTAGCTTTTACTTCTCCTCTTTATAGAGACTACCATAGACACACCTAGATTTTAGAGGAGGAAAATAGGAAAAAAAATTTAAAATCTCATGAAATATTTTTTTTTATACTTCTATATTGTACGTTAATTTTTGTTCATTAAAATGTAGGTCAGTGGGTCAGCCTTTATTCTACATATGGCAATAGCCGGCACACGACAGGTCTCGCTGTGACCTGTGGTGCACCAAGCAAGATCACTACCATAGTTTCTATTCACTGACATGCTATTCTTATGGCTTTTATTTTATTTCCTGCCTGCTGGGATGTATTTGTAATCACTGATAATACTATGATAACTCTGTAAGTACCAGATTGAGAACAGGATTTATGGTAGATATTGTATTGGTTTAATTAATTGATATTAGTTTATTTAATATATATTTTACATGCTATAATTTTATATTACATAATTTCATATTTTTGGAATATTATATAATTGTATATTCATTTTTCATAATTTTTTATTAGTTTTAGATTATTTCATTTTATATAGTTTTATATCTAAGTTAGTTTCTATCACTTTAGTTGTGTTATTTGGGAAAGAAGTGGTAATTTTTGCCTATTGGTAATCAGCATTTGCTTAGCATGGCATCAGCTACTTGTCAGGAATTCTGTTGAGTCTTTTCTGGGGCACCTGCAATGCGCCACATTTATGAATGGCATCAACACACTTTTTCTGTTGCATTCTACACTCCTCTAAAGTGCTGTAAGACTGGTGTGTTGGCTCCAGGTTTCATACATGTTATCCTTAGGGAGATATGTGTGGAATAAGCACTTCGAAGTGCATTTTCGCATCTATTTTTCAGTGTCAAATGCACCTGAATGTATGAAAGGGGTTTTTGTGTGCTCATTAATGGTGTCTAATTTTCACTGCACCTCGCCTGCGTGTTTGGTGCATTACGGAACTTAGGCACATAAGTAAAGCACCAAACATTTATAAAGGCTATAGATAGGCTGGAAATAAAAGAAAAGTCATTAGAATAGCATGTCAGTGAATAGAAACCATGGTACTGATCTTGCTTGGTGGACCACAGGTCCCAGCAAGATCTGTGGTGTGCTGGCTCTTGCTGTATGTATAATAGAGTGTGAGAGCAGCAAAAATAAATTTCAAATTTAATGTGGTAAAAATTTTAAAATCTGAACACTTTGGCTCACTTTTCCACACTTTACGCAAGAAAAGAGTGAAAAACCCAATCATACATATCTCACTAAGTCTTTATATTCTACCGCATACTATATTTTAAAGGGAACTTCAGCAGTTTTTAACACTTCAGTTTTCTTTACCTCAATGACCAACGGTGCAGGTGTTGAGTTGGTCATAGGCTAGATATTTCATGTATCTAAAGGCTATTTCAGACTATTTTCAGCTGAAGAACAGCAGCCTTTTGATATGAAAGAGTTTAACAAGTAATGAATTAATGAAAACAATTAGTAAAAAGTATAAAGCACAAGCGCCAATATAAGAGAGAGCTGCTGAAAAAATATCAAGGGATTACTCTGCCTGTTTCCCAAACTTTAATTACCAATTATATATAGAAACAAATGACACCAGCTCTAACTCTTCTATTTGTCTCCCAACTCAATGTAGCAATTTTCCAGAAAATAGAATAACTCAACAATCACTATTGATTAAAGCAATGGGGTAAACACCTGATCCAATAGTGGTTAATTCACAATCAGCTCTTCTACCCTAATCAACTTCGTAGCTCACAACTAAAGGTCATTATGAAATACACATAAAAGCACCAAAAATTACAAGAACTCTTGCAACGTACCTAAAAGCTCTTTCCATAAACTGCATCCGATCGTATGATATCCACAGCGATCCACTTCACTGAAAAAGTAAGGAATGGAACGTTCGCGTTCGAATTAACCGAGCGCTGCCGGCCGGCAGCGCTCAGACCTCCAACACGTAAAAACTAACTGGCAGGCTAAGGTGACGTCACCTAGACTACAGAGGCTTGTCCAATACAAAAATACTAATGCGTTTCGGAAGCCAAGGCAGCCCTGATGAAAGAAGCCGTGATTTCTTCCGAAACGCGTTGATATTTTTGTATTGGACAAGCCTCTGTAGTCTAGGTGACATCACCTTAGTCTGCCAGTTAGTTTTTACGTGTTGGAGGTCTGAGCGCTGCCGGCCGGAGCGCTTAGTTAATTCGAACGTGAACGTTCCATTCCTTACTTTGTCAGTGAAGTGGATCGCTGTGGATATCATACGATCGGATGCAGTTTATGGAAAGAGCTTTTAGGTACGTTGCAAGAGTTCTTGTAATTTTTGGTGCCTTTATGTGCATTTCATAATGACCTTTAGTTGTGAGATACGGAGTTGATTAGGGTAGAAGAGCTGATTGTGGATTAACCACTATTGGATCAGGTGTTTACCATTGCTTTAATCAATAGTGATTGTTGAGTTATTCTATTTTCTGGAAAATTGCTACATTGAGTTGGGAGACATATAGAAGAGTTAGCGCTGGTGTCATTTGTTTCTATATATAATGAATGAAAACATCAGTTTTTTTAACAGTGTGCACCACGGGGCATGCCAAGATGTACTGTATCACAACTTTACTAGTTTGGTCAGAGGTCACAGAGTTATTGTATCGAATATCAACCATTTTAAGAATTCAGCTATGTAACATTTTGAATGTGTGGCTAGCTTTAATTTAAAATTTGAAATTATATTTTCCATCAAAATATAGTTTTGGAAAAATAAAATTGATAATGCAAGTTTAATGTTAATGTAAATATTTAACAACTGCCAAGTTGATTTTCTTTTTCTCAGTGGTCAGGATACCAATCTCAGATTTTTCATATCCTTAGCTCAAAGAAGAAATGGTATTAAATGTTTAGTAGAAAATGGGGAAGAAGGCTTTGAAAAATTTAACAA
>JAODAL010067281.1:0-17367 GCA_025379985.1 Phyllomedusa bahiana | reverse complement strand
TGTCATTTCCAAACGGTTGGCTCAACTGTTGGGAATGCTGTACTGCTTTTAGGTGTGTGGGTCTCATAATCATGCGGTGGTGGTCAGCCCCACGCCCCATCATGTGGTGCCGTCATATTCTCCGTTGTCTTCAATTTGTTGGTTGAGGTGTGGACTTTTGTTTCTATATTTAGCTTTCTAAATGAGCTCAGTGTTTAACCCATAACATCCCCAAAAATATTTGCTTGCACATAATACAGGTATTGTCAGGGGTTGTCAGCTATCGCCTCGGGTAGGTACACAGGGGAGGAGCAGATATCACAAGGTCAGGACACTTCTCAGGTGTCACAATCATTCTCTGCTATAAGGAAATAGTACAGGACAAAGAACAAAAGTTTCTGCATTCAGTAGCGTCCATACATGAAACATGAGGAGAGAAAAGACCACAAGGTTTCGTCATCATCAGCAACGGACAGCAGCACAAAAAAGAAGCTATCAAAGGGGACATAGGGATTTTTGAAAAATTATTTCTGCTACCTAGGATACATGAAACATTTTGAGGTTCTTAGTTCACATTTTTGATCAAAACTGCTTAAGCCCACCTCCGAAACTTCAATGGGACCTCAATGCAGGTGGGTCCTACACTATTGTTACCTCTCTCTCTCCCTGTTCTGAACAGTCTCCAAAAGAGAGGTAACAATAGTGTAGCACCCACCTGCATTGAGGTCCTGTTGAAGTTTCAGAGGTGGGCTTAAGCAGTTTTGACCAAAAATGTGAACTAAGAACCTCAACATTTTTCATGTATCCTAGTAGCAGAAATACTTTTTCAAAAATTCCTACGTCCCCTTTGATAGTTTCTATAGTTGATAGTGTGCTACAGATATTGGAATGTATATTGCTGCCACACCAGTGTGAACCTATGCTAATTTTTTTCAAAAAAGGTCTTTTGGATGAGCAAAACCATATATTGTTTCTAGCATCACACAAAGCACATGGAATACTAATGTCATGGACGCCCTTGCGACCACTGTTCCGGGTCGCAGGCGAGTCCGTGCTCCTACACCTAGCGAAGCCCCGTCCAAAACGTCGGGTTCAGGGTCCGCTCACACCCCCGTCCCCGCCGGCGTCCACTTATCCGGCCACGCTCCTGCTCAGCCTGTCTCCGTCTCCCGGCGCATGGCTCCGCCCCTAGGGCGCGCACGCGCCGGCAGTTTGAAACTTAAAGGGGCAGTGCGCCGGTAATTGGTCATTGCCGGGCACTGCTCCTATTTAATTCCGGCCTCTTCCTGGCGGGGTTCGCCTTATCCTTAGTGTATTCCTGTTGGAGAAAGCCTTTCCAGTATTGTCTAGTCTGCCTACCCGTGTACCGTACCTCGAGCCTACGTTTACCGACCAAGAACCTTGCCACCAGCCCTGACCTTCTGTCTGTCTACGTTACGAACCAGAGCCGCCTGTCCTGACCTCCTGCCTGTCCCCGACTACGAGCCTGCCTGTCGATTCAGTACCTCGCCTACCCTTGGCCGCCACCGCAGGCAAGCCCCGCCAGTGGAAGGGACCTGGTAGACTCCCGCCGCAGCAAGACCATCCCGCTTTGCGGCGGGCTCTGGTGAATACTGGTACCTACTTAGATTCCACTCCTGGTGTGGGCTTACGCCATCGCCTCGGGGTCCAGTGGATCCACCTCCAGACCATTACAGTAGGATCCGGCCATGGATCCCACCAAGGTGCCTTGCCAAGCGTTGCCAACATCACACCGTCGTGGTTAGCAATCGCAACAGATCGCGCAGCAGAGCGCAGCAGCTCGAGCAACTCTCCTCCATGGTGGCAGCAGCTCATCACCGCCGCAGCAGCAACCCTCGCCATCTCCAGTGGTTGTCCCTGCCTCTACGGTTCCTGTGGCTCTGAGGGGTCCCAAGCTTCTGCTGTCGCTCCATCTAAGTTCGACAGAGACCCGAAACTCTGCAGGCGGTTCATCACCCATGCTCTATGCACGTGGAGCTGATGGCAGATCAGTTCCTGTCCAAACGTGCGAAAGTGGCTTTCCTGGTCACCTCCTCTCCGGAAGGCCTTGGCATGGGCTACACCTCTGTGGGACAGGAACGATCCAGTGACAGCGGATCTTCAGTCGTTCCTCGGTGAGTTCCGCAATGTCTTTGAGGAACCAGCTCGTGCATCCTCCGCTGAGACAGCCCTCCTAAACCTACGCCAGGGGGATCTGTCTGTGGGAGACTACGCGGTGCAATTCCGCACTCTGGCCTCTGAACTGTCATGGAACGAGGCCGCTCTGTGCGCCACCTTCAAGAAAGGGCTCTCAAGCCGAGTTAAGGACGTCTTGGCCGCTAGAGACCTCCCGTCTTCCCTCAGTGACCTGATCCGGTTAGCGACCCGCATCGACGTACGCTTCATTGAACGGGAGGAGGAACTTCGGCAAGAGCGTCAGTCAGCCCAACCTCGCCGGTTTCCTCGCCTGGCACCGGTGTTCCAGAGGCCTCCTGCGCCACAGCCGCCAACACCCACCGAGGAGCCCATGCATATTGATCGGGCTCGTCTCTCTGAGCAAGAGTTGGCCCAGCGTCGGCAAAGGAACTTGTGCCTCTACTGTGGCAGCCCAGAGCATTACAGGAGGAGTTTCCCAACCCCCAACCTGGGGGAAATCCCGCCCCCTGGTTTTCTGTGGGAGGGCATTCCTAGGTGCAAATCCTCCTCTCCAGTTGTTGATCCCCCGTCAGGTGTGTCAGAACTGGTACCCGTTTCCAAATTGGGGGTTTCGGTTGGGGCTCACCGGGAACTTCATCCAAGTCCTGTGAGCGTACCTTCCGGTGGCCCCTTGGGAAAAACCGCTCGTCATCTCGTCCGTCAGCGGGAGCTGTTTAGCGCACCATCCATTTTTGCCCCAAACCCTCTGTCCCCCCCACGGGGGCCCCTGCAAAAGGGAAGAAATGCCTTCATGTTTTGCCCGCCCCTCATCGGGCGTCCTTCTGGGACTCCCATGCTGCGGCCCACTCCCCTTTCCTGATGGATTTTTTGGAGAGGGACTGTTGGGGCCCAATTTTGGGGGGGCCGTTGTTTGGTAGCACCTCCCCCGTGTTTCTCTCTGCTCGCCCTTCAGACCGGTCCCCGGCGCCGCCCAATATCTGGAGTACCAATGGTCCTCCGAGGGGGGCCCTTCCTCCGCACGCCCTACGATTCCCAAAAAACGATTTATTGCCGGGTACCATCCCCCCCCGGGGCCGAGTTCCCCTCTTCGGTTCCTGAGCCCCCAAAGCATGTCAGAGTAATCCGGGAGAATCCCGGGGGGGGTTTTTCATCGAAAGTCCTCGCCCTCCCACGGGCGCTGGTTTTTTTTTTGGAAAAAAGGGGGTATTCGGCCCGCATAGACAGGGGGTCGAAAAGATCAGGGGAAAAAAACGTTACCCATCCCCTTGATACAGAACTTTTTTACCGCCTGCAGGCCCCAAAAGATCTTCCCCAAGTTGGTTTTGAGGGGGGCCAACAACGGGCCGAACCCGCAAGGGCATGAAGGAAGACGGCCTTTAACCCCGGGTGGCACTTTGAGTACCTGGTGAGCCTCGGACTGTGTAATGCCCCTGCCGCTTTCAGGAGCTCTAAATGACGTTTCAGGCCCCTCCTCTACTCCTGCGTGGTGGTTTCCCTTGATAAACCGTTGTACTCCCCCGACCCGAGACCCCCGCGTCATGTTTCGTCAGGTTTTGAAGGTCCCCCGGAAACCATCGTATCCAAGCGGGGAAAGGGCCTCTTCCATAACTAGCTCCCGTTCGGGTTTTTCGTTTTCTGCCAAAGGCCTAGGAGGGACCCAGAAAAAACTGGCACCCCGGGTTCAGTGACCACGCCCATTCGTCGCGGCTATCACGCTTTTTGGGCTTCCAACTACACGCAATCATCCCTCACTTTCACGTTTGGGGGCTCCGATGGGGCCCCACCGAAACAACCCAAAACCACGCACTGGCCGCCCGGGGCCCAAAAAGAGGCTTTTTCGAAGCTAAAGTTGCCTCTCAGGGCTTTACCCTTGCACTCCGGATCCCTAACCCTTCCCCGGGAAGTGGATGCTCGTCTGTGGGGCCGGACAGTTCTTACGAAAAAAGGGGCCCCAGGGTAAGACTTTAACGTGCGGTTCTTTTCCAAGACGTTCTCGCGGCCGAGGGGAATTAAAAGTTGGCGACCGGAGCTAGGCCAAAAAACGGGCCCCGGGGGAGTGGCTTATCTCTGGAGGGTCCCCCTTTTCCCCATCCTTATCTATGGAAACCCAAAAACCCAAAAAAATTCAGACGGCCTTTGCCAGGCTAGGTGGTCGCCCTTCTTTTCCCGGTTCGATTTCCAATCCACTTCCGGCTGCAGAAAGAATTGAGAGCACGCCCCTCCCGTGCTTTTGACGGGGGGTGAAATTTACTCCAAAACACAAAATTTCCTAAAAACGTCTTATCTGGGCAGCCCCATGGACCCCCGGGGGCCTCCGTAGGACTTATTTGCCCCTTCTCCCAGACTTTTCTTAAAAGGGGGACATTGTCATTGGGGGCCGAATCCCGGCCCCCCGAAAAACCCTTTCCCCCTGATACCCCCGGTTCAATTGGGGGGCCAGAGCTTAAAAAGGTGTTGGGACTTTTTTCGTCTTGTTCCTTGCCCGAACAAGACCCACGTCAAAAGCGCGGTTATACACCATCCCCTTCCAACTCAACCTTGGACCAAAATTTTATTTTATGGATTCATAATACCTCCCCCCTTTGGGAACACCATTATTGGGTGATCACGGATCCTTCTCCAAAATGGGCATTTCGTCCCGTTGCCAGGCCTGCCGCGCCCCCACCCGGGGTATTTTCCTTCAGGGGTTTCGTCGCATGGACTCCCTCAAAAATCGTCTGGACCGGGGAGTTCGTTTGTTCCTCCCCGGGTTTTGGCGACCCTGTGTAACCAACTTTTTGAGAATCCCCTGAGTCTGAGTCCCCGGGGGACCCCCAACAAAAAGGGGTTTTTTTTTTTTGGGTGCATCCCCCCCTCCTCTCCCTCTGCAACCCCTCCGAAGTTCCCGGGGGGGACGCAATAGTGCAAAACATGAAGGCCCTTGGTCCAGACCCTCAGCTCCGCTCCCGGGTTCCGAGCGCATGAAGACTCAAGCGGACAAAAAAAGAATTCCCCCCTCCCGGTTTTCCCCCAGGTAAAGGGGTGGCCTCGTGTATGCCGCCTTTAAGATGCCTTTTCCACAAACTGGACCCCGTTTTCCCGGGCCTTTTTTAGGTCATCACCGCATCAACCGTTTTCCCCACAAACTCCGGCCCCTCCTACTATGAGAACCCCCAAATCGTTCAAGTCTCCTTACTGAAACCCCCGGTCCTTTAAACGCTTTTCCCAGAAGGCTGCCCCCCCGTCTGTGGAGATGCGCCAAAGTCTTCGAGGGCAAAGAAATTTGGGGGATGAGGGAACTAAGGAAAAAGATACTTTTAGTGGACTGGGAAGGGTTTTTGGTCCTGAAAGAGGTCTTTGGGAGCCGGAGGGGAATATTTGAACCGAGCCTCATCCAGAGATTCCCCAATCCATAAGAGAGGGGGGCCCCCAAGGGGGGGGGTACGTCACGGACCCCCTGCGACCACTGTCCCGGGTTTTCGGGGCCCTGCTCCTATCCTACGGGGCCCCTCCCCCAAGCGGGTTCGGTCCCCTCACTCCCCCCCGCCCCCCGGGTCCACTTACCCGGCCACGCTCCTGCTCGCCTGTCCCGTCCCCGGCGCGGGCGCGGGCGGGGCCCGCGGGCCCCATTTGAAATTTAAAGGGGCATGCGCCGGAATTGGTCATTGGGGCATGCTCCTTTTAAGTCCGGGGCCCTTCCGGGGGCTTTCGGACCTTGTGTATTCCGTTGGGAAGCCCTTTTTATTGTAATCGCCCATCCGTGTACCCTACCCGAGCCTACGTTTACCGCCCCAACCTTGCCCCCCCCGCCCTGACCTTTTGCCCGTCACTTACGAACCGGCCCCCCTTTTTGACCTCCTGCCTTCCTGACTAGAGCCTGCCTGCCATTCCTACCTGCCTAAACCCGGGGCGTTTCTAGGGTCCCAAAACATCCGGGGCCGGGCCCCGTAGGCTGGGGGCACACGGAATTTTTTGCATCTCATTGGAACTGCGGGTGTACTTTTTAAGAGAAAAACCTTTTTATGAGGTCGGGAAATTAAAATGATTCACTTTAGTTACATTTAGTGACTTAAGGAGACCCTCTGAGTTGTTCTCTTTCTCTTCTTCTCCATTTGTCCCATCCGTCCATGACTTCATCGCACAACTCTTCACTGAGAAAAAACCTCATTTTATCACATTTTTTCTCAATTTTATTTTAAAAACCCATTATAGGCCCCAAATGGTTTATTATACCCCCGGAAGGAAATATTTTTCCCCCTATATTTCCCCAGGAGTCCCATGTACCAGGGTTTTAGCCCCCTTTTAGCCAAGTAGTTGCCCCCCAGCCATTTTTAACCTCGCCAGGGGACGCCCTCTGTTAAAGTTTTTTGCCCCCTGTAGCCGTATTATGCCCCTTGACCAGGAATATGTCTTAAAACCCGAATTTGCCCCCCGAAGGGTTTTAAAAATTTTTAAAAACCCCTTTGCCCAAAGTAATACCCCCCCCCTTGGAAAAATGCCCCCCTTTTCCCCCAAACCTAAAAGCCCCCCCTTTGCCAATATTTCCCCCTTGCCCCTTATGCCCCCCTTAGCCATTATGCCCCCCTTATCCCCCTTTGCCAAAATTTTTCCCCCTTTACCCCCTGGCCCCCAAAAAAATCCCCCTTTGCCCCCTTAAAGCCCCCATTGCCCCTTAGCCAAAATTGCCCCCTTTGCCCCTTTTGCCCTTGCCCCCCCCCCCTTGCCCCATATGCCCCCTTTGCCCCCTTTAGCCACATATGCCCCTTTTGCCCCCTTAAACCACTATGCCCCCTTTTTCCCCTTACCACAATGCCCCCTTTTCCCCCCTTTCCACAATCCCCGCCCCCCTTCCGATATGCCCTCTTTGCCCCCTTAGCCACATATGCCCCCTTTGCCCCCTGTAGCCACACATAATATGCCCCATTACCTAATAAAAATAAAATTAAAAAAACCTACTCACCTCAGCCCGGTCCGTGCGCCCAGGTCTTGCTGCTTGAGAGCGGTGTAAGCAGCGTGATGTCATCACGCTGCTTACACCGTCTCGCGGGGCCCGGGACCTCCTCGGCCGGCAGAGCTGCCGGCTTAGAGGATCCCAGCGTCGCAGGGGGGTGATGAAAGCGATGCGTCACTCCCCCTGCGACGCTCAGGTGTATGTACGGTGCTCGTTGAGCGCCGTACATACAGGGGAGAAGACAGGACGTTGTACGTTGAGTGCCGTACATACAGGGGAGAAGACGTCCTGCCTCTTCCCCGACTCTGACTGCGCGGCCGCTGTGAAACGGCCGCGCAGTCAGAGATTGCGGGCGGTGCCCGCACCAAGGAGCGCTCCAGGCCCACGGCAGCAGCCTGGAGCCACCGAGACTCAGGGCACAGGCAGATTCATTCGGGGCTCGTGCCCCGAATGAATCTGCCTAGCGACGCCCCTGTCGCCTACCCTTGGCCGCCACCGCAGGCAAGCCCCGCCAGTGGAAGTGACCTGGTAGACTCCCGCCGCAGCAAGACCATCCCGCTTTGCGGCGGGCTCTGGTGAATACCGGGACCTACTTAGATTCCACTCCCTGGTGTGGGCTTACGCCATCGCCTGCGGTGGTCCAGTGGATCCACTACCAGACCGTTACAACTAAACTACCAAAAATCATTCTAAGATCTGTCCCCTTCCAGACACCTCAGACACCTGTATCTACCTGTACATACACCTCCATGTTACAGTGTTACCTGGGCATACACCTCCATGATACAGTATAACCTATACATACACCTCCATGATAAAGTGTTACCTGTACATACACCTCCATAATGCAGTGTAACCTGTACATAGACCTCCATAATATAGTGTAACCTGTACATACACCTCTATCACACAGTGTTACCTGTATATACACCTCCATGATACAGTATAACCTGTACATACACCTCCACGATACAGTATAACCTGTACATACACCTCCACGATACAGTATAACCTATACATACACCTCCATGATAAAGTGTTACCTGTACATACACCTCCATAATATAGTGTAACCTGTATAAACACCTCTATAACGCAGTGTTTCCTGTATATACACCTCAATAATACAGTGTAACCTGTACATACACCTCGATGATATAGTGTAACCTGTATATACACCTCTATAATGCAGTGTTTCCTGTATATACACCTCCATAATATAGTGCAACCTGTATAAACACCTCCATGATACAGTGTAACCTCTACATACACCTCCATGGAATAGTGTTACCTGTACATAAACCTCCATAAAGCAGTATAACCTGTACATACACCTTCATGATACAATGTAACTTGTATATACACCTCTATAATGCAGTGTTACGTGTACATACACATCCTTGATACATTTTCACTTGCACATGCACCTCCGTGGTGTCTGTCGTTTAGATGTAAAAACCAGAGCATCTTGCTGCTTTATTTTTTCTATAATATCATATAGAACATATGACGGAGGTTCGATTTTAATGTACCTATAGCTTGTATGCCGGGAAAGCTTGCAAAGTATATGCTAAATGTGTCCATAGAGTTAAATAGCCTGACAGAGGCCATAAAAGTGTCTTTTTGGTCTGTGTCTAGCCTGTTGACATAATTTGTATACCACAAAATAAAAGGTATGGAATAGCATAGTAGAGTAAACTAATCCATGCAACATCATCCGGTAACAAAAGTATGCATTTAACAAAAAAAAAATTATTTTTTTTTTTACATTGGGACTCTATATGGGTGACAGATGGCACTACAGTGCTCCCTCACATTACAATGGCCTGTTTCACCATATCATTGTCATTCCTAGCACATTGTATTTTGAGTCTTGTTTCAAAACACAATGTCACAGAAACTGATGAACATCTGATGTACTGGAAGATCCAACCAATTCCGCTAAACATTATGCTTGTAAACTCTCTGTATTAATGAAGTGCATGCAGTGATTGACGGTCTAGTAGCGCCTCTCTACAGTACAGTGCAGTGCTTACATGTCCTGTACTGCTTTACATTTTATTAGTGAGGTGCATGCAGTGATTGGCGGCCTAGTAGCGCCTCTCTACAGTACCGTGCGGTACTACATGTCCTGTACTGCTCTTACTGTATTAGTGAGGTGCATGCAGTGATTGGTGGTCTATAGCGCCTCTCTACAGTACAGTGCGGTACTACATGTCCTGTACTGCTCTTACATGTATTAGTGAGGTGCATGCAGATTTTTATGCATTAGCAAAACATGTATGATGCAGTAGGCATTCTTATGATACCCTTTACATAATAGAGATCATGTTAGAACATCAACAACAATCATCCATACATGATGCTGATAAAGATTACAGATATTAACAACTAACACATCTCAGATATGATATACTCACAAACACCTGCATGTACTCGCCAATGGCAATTGCCTATAACCTACACTAACCTTGTTGTCACTACTTCCTCCACAGACATGTCTGCCCCTCACCTTCTGTCTCTTTCCTCCTCCTTGTAGATTGTAAGCCCTCGCAGGTAGGGTCCTCTCTCCCTCTGTCGTACCAATTGTCATTATCCCTTATCATTGTACTCGTTTGACTTATGTAATGTATGTAACCCCCTCGAATGTACAGCGCCCTGGAATCAATGGCGCTTTAAAATAAATAATAATAATAATAATAATAATAATACTGCATCATACATGTTTTGCTAATGCATAAAAATCTGCTCAATGATTATACAGTATAGCAGCTCTATGCATATCACAAATAATTGATAGTGCTTCAGTCTGTGTGGTCCCTGATGAGCCCCGACGACTGCACGGGGGGAAACGCGTAGGACAATAAGTACATTGGGACAGAACATTGAAACTATCTGTGTTTTGGATGATAACAGTATATCATTTCTAAGAGCATAGGAATTGAAATGCATACGAAACATCTGGATGTTATAGACGATAGAGAGACATTAGTTGGGGTCGCCCTTATCGGGGCGGTTGCTCCAAATATATACTGTATATATTTTTTTTTTTTGGGGTAGGCTTCTGTGGGTGGACAAAGATATAGGAATATAGGAATAGTTTTTATTGGTATTTATTAAAGGTTAAGTTTTAGGAGTTGAACTAGGTAAATTACTCTTTTGTGTTGTAAATTTGGAGTATTTATTGAGAGTTGTTGCCGAATTATCTATTGGACAGGCCCTAGTCCGTACATATTTTTTGTGTTGGGGCATTGATAGTATATATGAACGGGGCTGTGCCAGAAGTCTTTTCAGTCCGACAACTAGCGCAGCCGCGTTTGCTACATTTTTAAATGGGCGCACTCCAGTATTAAGCACATTATCGGCCACCTGCAGCACTTTGTAATGCACATGAGATCGGGGGCGTGCGGGAGGCGGGCGCACTACAACCGTACGAAACTACACATTTGTAGCTTAAGTACGGCAAATCCATGCGCATTACTGCTGGAACAGGTAGCCAGAAGTGTCGCTTTGTAGTTAGAAATCACTGGTACATTATGCATATAGTACATGCCCCAGAAAAACGCCTGTCCTAAACATAGAAAGTGATTTCCAGCTTCCAGCAGATCTTTCTGATGTTATATGTACGGACTTGATATATATGTGGATTAGTATTTGCTTCACTTTCTTTAATCTTCATTTTGTGGCTTTAGAACCAATTACCAGTTTTATATAGAGTTATGATTTCATATACAGTGATTTTCTTAGAACCAATTAATATTGTATGTTGAGAGACGACCCCATTTGGTTTTCATCAGAGGCATCCATTTAACGTATATGTTCTGGTTATCTAACATATGTAACTAGCCTTAGCATATTGCCCGAACCAATTATATCATTGTATGTAAGAACCCCAAATTTTTTCATCACTATGCTCTGCCATGTAATGTTTTCCTGTACATACACTTCATGGTAGATGTTTTCCTGTACATACACCTCCATGGTAGATGTTTTCCTGTACATACACCTCCATGGTAGATGTTTTCCTGTACATACACATCCTTAATACATTTTTACCTCTACACAGGTTTTCCACATTTACATTGATTCTGTACCTAGGGTTACCTGATACATTGTTATCTGTGCATACACCTGCTTGATACAGTACAACTTGTATATTCAACTCCCTGATAAAATGTTATATGTTACATATATAGCACCTGTTAGCACCTTGGTCACCTGTACAGTTTGTAGGTCACAGGAAGTGATGATCATGTTGGGAAATCTTTAAATTACATCATCTAAGTCCATAATTATCCATTTCTAGAGGCAGGAAGAGAAACTCCGTCCAAAACTGCAGGACTCAGGATGTAATAAAGATGACAAACATTGCATGTAACCTCATGGGGGCAGATCAAGGAGCCTATGAGGTTACGTTCACATGACATATTTTCGGTGCTGAAAGTGTCAGTGCCAAATAAGCATCATCGAAAATTTTGCACTTGTAAGCGTGGAATTCTGACAAGGAAGTGATGCTGAATGTTCAAGGCAGATTTTCTGCCTCCTATACTAAATAATGGTAAAATGTCTCAAAGAATAGACATGTCTTCTAGTTTTAGGTGCTTATTTTACTTGCCAAAGTGTGGCGCTGATTTTACATCGGACTTAATGAGAGGCGTTGATCTGTCATTTTTAATTGTTTTATCCAAACCAAAAAAGGCAGCAAAATATGCTGTGTGCACCTACCCTAACAGGGAATCTAGAAAGAATGATGTGATTGATCCAGGGGACATCACTGCAAGAAAAGTTTCTGTAAAGATGAGACCAGGCATGGCCCAGAGTTTTGTAACACAATGGTTTGCAGAGGGGCCTATCCTATCTATGGCCATGTCTGGTACTGCAGAACCATTCACTCCAAGACCAGCTCACTCATGGATGCTGTTATATTTCACACAGGACAGAAGGCTGTGTACTGATCATGCTGTGTAACGTGTCAGGAGAGCTGTGGCAAAAACTTGGCCATAGCCCCCTTTGACCTGGTGGAGGCTAAAAGAGTGTCCTTTGGACCTCCATCAAGGGGAAATGTATTGTATATACAGAAATCATACAAACAGATGTAAGACAATGTTCTATGGAATATACCACTATATAATGGTCATACAGTGACCACATAATACCTCTATACTATTACTGACCAAAGACTAATATTATCAATGATACCATTATACAAAGATCAAGTAATACCGGCACATCATGACCACATATCACCACCACATAGTGACTGAATAATACCTCCACATATTATCACCACATAATGACTGAATAATACCACCACATTATGACCGCATATCACCACCACATAGTGAATGAATAATACCTCCACATATCATCACCACATAGTGACTGAATAATACCACCACGTCATGACCATATATCACCATCATATAGTGACTGAACATTACCGCCACATGATGACCACATATCACCACCACATAGTGACTGAATAATACCGCCACATATCAACACCACATAGTGCCTTAATAAAACCACAACACCATGACAACATATCACCACCACATAGTGACTGAATAATACCATCACATCATGACCACATATCACCACCACATAGTGACTGAATAATACCACCACATCATGACCACATATCACCACCACATAGTGACTGAATAATACCACCACATAATGACCACATATCACCACCACATAGTGACTGAATAATACCACCATATCATGAGCACATATCACAACCACATAGTGACTAAATAAAGCCATGCAGCTTTCCTGTAGAGTTAAACACCCAAACATCTTGGACTCCTCACTTTTCTAGCACCTCCCTAGCTGTTCCCATCTCTTTACAATGTCCCCATGGAGTGATAGGTGGAGTAGGGTGGTGTATGGGGTGATGGGTGGTGGTGAGGGGGTTATAGAGTGTTAGGTGGGGGTTGTATTTCGTGTTGGCACTAGGCCGCAGGGGTGAGAGAGGAAGTACTGCCACAGCTTACAAGCACAATCTCCTGTGGGAGACAGAGGACCAACCCTCCAGACACTGTGCTGTGGCTGTAGCCTGTACTCCATCCCCTGCACCCCCAGATGGTCAGTCACAGTCATGACCTTCAGGAGTGCAGGGGATGGAGTTGAATACCAATGCTACATAGCACCAGCGTTGCATATATTTGTTTAGTAAAATGGTCAGTGAGGGAGTGTTTATTTAAATAAATTATTTTAATTTGTTTCTGTTTTGTTTTTACCATTCTATTCCAGCATTAGTAATGGATGTATCTGACAGATGCCTCATAATTACTAGTGGTAGGGCTTGGTGTCAGCCAGCTGTGTCACTACTACCACAGTACCCAACACACCGAGGGTACTGAGAAGAGCTAGGTTACCATCAGAAGGAGGATCATCTAATTCCTTTCTGGGGCAGCTGCAGGCTGGTATTTTTAGAGTGGGAAAGGCCAATATTCATGGACCTTTCCATCTTAATAATAACAGCCTGCAGATGCCGGTTTTACCTTGGCTGGTTAAAAATGGGGTGATCACACATTGTTTTGTTTTGATCCTTTATTAAAAATCTAAAAAGAACACAATATTTAAAGAAAAACAACAAGGACCCCTCATTTTTCAGAACCAGCCAAGGTAAAACCAACAGCTGCAGCCTGATAGTATCAAAATGGTAAGGTCCGTGGATATCGGTGCTTCCCACCCTAAAAATACCAGCTCTCATTAGATGATCCGCCTTCTGATGGTAATCTGCCCCTTCTCAGTACCCTTGGTACCTCTATTCCTAACACTGGAAGAAAATTAAAAAAACAGCCACAGAAACAAAAAATAATTTATTTAAATAAATACCACTAGCCCTCAATGACCATTTTATTAAAGAAATAGATGCAACACTGGTCTGACGTAGTCCAGGGCATCCCTCATAGACCAAAATGGAGATCCGTAAAAGAAAAAATACAAAACAGAAACCCTAAAGATGGGGCATCACTCTGCTTTCCTGTATGCTGAATAGCCTAAAACTGGGTGACATACCTCACAGTAAGCATCCCCCATAGCAGGCACCCACCTTCCCTGCTTCTCAGCATCCCCAGCTTCCCCGAATGCGGGGTAGGTATATTCAGCACCTGGGAAAGATGGGTGACATCCAGTACAGCACACATAATCTCCAAAAAATTGGGAATCTCGCAAGAGAACAGAGAGTGACTTTTGATCACTATATTTACTATTTTGCCATAGGCAAACTTAAACTCTATCAGTTCTCTATCTGTTAAACACTAAAACGTAACTTTTATTATATATAACTCTTAACCTCTATACACACTATTTAAAAACCCGATCTCTAACCTCATCATTTAACCCTTTTTGCTTCTGAAAGAGGGAATAACTCCCTTTCTATTATCAAGTCTGGTGGAGCACCACCCTATTCACCTATAAATAGGTGGGGCGCCACCAGACTTGATAATAGAAAGGGGGTTATTCCCTCTTTCAGAAGCAAAAAGGGTTAAATGATGAGGTTAGAGATCCGGTGATTATATAGTGTGTATAGAGGTTAAGAGTTTATATATAATAAAAGTTACGTTTTAGTGTTTAACAGATAGAGAACTGATAAAGTTTAAGGGCGACATGTATGATCGGGCTTTTCGCCCATTTTTTGGCGTATACTGCGCCTCCCAGCCCGAATCCCACTGTCGGATGCGGGGATTCATTGTTAGGCGCAGTGTTCGCCACTTTCAGCTGCGCCCCGCATGAAGGGCGGGCAGTGGGCGCGGTGTGGGCACGGGTAGGCGTTCCCGGGGGGGGACGCGGCGCACTCGAAAACTCCGAGGCATGTACGATGGCGAGTCGGCAAAGCGAGGCGCAGTGCAGCGCTCGGCAGCTCCGACAAGCAGACCAGGTTTTTTTTTGGTCTAAATGCTCCGGCGGCGGTGAAGTGAAGCAGGATCGGAACATGCGAGGAAGCAGATAGAAGATCGCGACAGAAATCTCGGCGCTCTGCTCCGTGCAGCAGGAGTATGATTCCGGAAAAATCGCCTTTATAAAGGCGGAAAACAGTGTCAGAAAAGAGCTGAACGTAAAAAATAAACATAATTAAAAAAAAAAACACTTTCCTAAACTCTAGAACGGCGCAATATCAAGAATTATGATATTGTAAATTGCCGGGACATACAGTAATTCAAATTCTGAAACCTATTCTCATTGGTCTGCATAAACCGGCCAATCAGAATAGGAGCGACAGTGAACCAGTAAAACCTATCGGGAAGGATTGACCAATCAGAATCCACGGCGGGATAATTCAAAATACAGTAAAAAGACAGAAAAAGACTGATTGGCCGAGCTAGCGGGGACTTGGCTAGCTCGGCCAATCAGAATAGGAGCGACAAAGACCCATTCTAGTCTATGGAGGAGTTTAGACCAATCAGAATCCACGGCGGGATAATTCAAAATACAGTAAAAAGACAGAAAAGAGCTGATTGGCTGAGCTAGCGGGTGCTTGGCTATCCCAGCCAATCAGAGCGCGATCTACTTCTCCCATTATAGTCTATGGAGAGATGGGCGCACTGAAATCTCGGCGCTCAGCGCCGTGCAGCATGAAGTATTAATCAAAAAATTATTTTTATTAAATGTAAAACATTATCAGATAAAGAGCAGAACCCTTCTTTACAAATAAAGCAGTTAAAAACCCGAACAACGCGTTTGTCGCCGAGTCCGGCGCTACATAGGAATGCAATAGAGAGAATTGCCGGGAAATACAGTAATTCAAATTGTTTAAGCTATTCTCATTGGTCGGCAGAAGCCAGCCAATCAGAATAGGAGCGACAAAGACCCATTATATCCTATGGAGAAGTTTGGACCAATCAGAATAGGAGCGACAGTGGCCCATTCTAACCTATGAAGGAGTATTAACCAATCAGAATAGGAGCGACAAAGTCCCATTATATCCTATGGAGAAGTTTGGACCAATCAAAATCAAAGGCGGACAGTTCAAAATACAGTAAAAAGACAGAAAAGAGCTGATTGGCTGAGCTAGCGGTGGCTTGGATATCCCAGAGAATCAGAGCGCGAGCTACTTCTCCCATTATAGTCTATGGAGAGATGGGCGCTCTGAAATCTCGTCTCTCAGCGCCGTGCGGCATGGAGTATGAATCAAAAAATCATTTTTATTAAATGTAAAACATTATCAGATAAAGAGCCGAACCCTTCTTTACAAATAAAGCAGTTAAGAACCCGAACAAAGCGTTTGTCGCCAAGACCGGCACTACATAGGGAATTGCAATAGAGAGAATCGCCGGGAAATACAGTAATTCAAATTGTTTAAGCTATTCTCATTGGTCGGCATGTACCAGCCAATCAGAATAGGAGCGACAATGTCCCATTATAACCTATGGAGAAGAATTGACCAATCAGAATAGGAGCGACAATGTCCCATTATATCCTATGGAGAAAAATTGACCAATCATATTCCAAGGCGGGACAGTTCAAAATACAGTAAAAATGCAGAAACGAGCTGATTGGTTGAAGTGGCGGGGGCTCGTCCAGCTTAGCCAATCAGAGCGCGAGCTACTTTCTCATAGAGTTCTATGGGGAAAAGAAATTCTGAGCGCGCTCTGTGAAGTTAAAAGAGGCGCCATTATTTGGACCAATGGGAGAGCGAGCGACGCTCCTATGGGTTTTCTAATGCACTCTGAAATCAAACTGTACACGGCGAAATCAAATTATAACACTACAGAAGTTGTCCCGATGTGTATATAAAACGAATAATAATATGGGGGTAAATAAAAAAAAAAATTAAATCAATAAAATCATGTTTATTTCTTTATTTTCGTTGCACCCATACTATTGATCCTTGGCTAACGAAAATAAAGAAAAAAAACATGATTTTATTGATTTAACATATTTTTTTTGTTTCGTTATTGTTACGGGTGTCCCTGCGACCCTCGTGTCGGGTCGCAGGCACACCCGCAACAGCCGCAGCACCTCACTGCTGCGGCCGGTGCCGCGGCCCGATGCTCGGCCGCGGACACCCCGGCGTGTCACGGGAACACTTACCCGTCCACGCTCCTGGTCCCCTCTGGGCGCGCGCTCCTGCTGCCGGCCGGGTGCACGCGCGCGGCACTGCCGGAGATTTAAAGGGACAGAGCGCCGGTGATTGGTTTTCACCGGGCACGGTCCCTATTTAAGCCCTGCCTCTTCCCCAGCACCTTTGCCGAATCGATAGTGCCTTGTGCTGGAGAGGAAGCGTTCCTAAGTTCTTGTTCCGTTTACGTGTACCGTACCTTCTGCCTCCGTCCCCCTTTACCACAACC
>JAODAL010067280.1:0-17368 GCA_025379985.1 Phyllomedusa bahiana | reverse complement strand
TTGTTGTGTGGCTTAGAAAACACGCAATTGTAACACGCTACAAAGTTAGATTTTGTGGTTGCTCATTTTTTCGCAATTTACACCGGGGGTTAATTAACTTGTTCTGCATTGACTCGTAAAAGAAATTTTTTTTTCACCGCCACAGAAGAAATTCGTAGCATAATTCATACCAAAGGTTAATTTAAACCCCTTTTGTGTTTTTTATATTCATAAAATCACAATTTTTAAAAACGGCACATACAAGAAAATTTTTCCTCCCCATTTGTGGTGGCAATATCACCCAAGGCTTACCAAGCTTGTTACTGGGTTCATTTGGAGTCAAATACAGGGTGTGTTTTACATAACAGATATTTTCACAAACAGTGTCTGTAAATTTTAGAAAAAACATATGTCGACAGAGAGGGGTAGGCTTTTCACCTGCGAGTGGCAAGGCAAAAAATTTCCCCAGGCCCCAGTCGCACAACAAGGGACGTCGCAGCGGGGGTCACTGGGTGGGCCACAACTGCCGCTGTCATCTAGGCCGTGTGTTTTTAGCAACCCAATGGTTCTTGATTGGGTTGACTAGGTCATCCATTTTCCCCCCAAATTGACATCTGACAAACCCCAGCCAAGAGTCGGTGGAACTTCGAACAACCCTTGTTGGCAGGGCCCCGGGGCGGGACAGGGGCCCTCACCTGTCCTAAACCCTGCCTCTGCCCCATTCGGTTCCTCAGCCAGAATCTACTATGTGGTCTGGGTCAGCGCCATTTTAAAGCGAGGTGAAAAATTTGAGGAGGGCTCAGCACTACTTGCAGTGAAAAAAGGGGGCCAATATCCCCTGTTTCTTGCGTGGGCGGCAAAGTATAGATGTTGAGAGGGGGCAGGGGGAGGTCATTTTTGTGGGGGTCAGCCCGCATCCCAAAACCCGGGAAAGAGGACAGCAGTGCGATGAAACACAAATAGATGTTTTACCGACCGCACTTGGGACCCGGGGTTTAGGCAAGGGCTTCATCATGTCAGGAGAAAGGGCGTCAGCTTCGCGTAGGCACGGGCCCCCAACCAGAAAGTGGGTTGTGGGCCGTGATCAGCAGGGGGAGCGCAGTGTGAGGTCGGCCAAACGGCCCGGTAAAAACCCGCTTCGATCCAAAAAAGTAGCGGCACAGGGGGCTCAGCGAGGCCACGGGGCATGTCACTCGTGCAGCGTTTGGGGGTAAACCGATTCCCCGGGGGTTTGGGGAGTTCTTTTTCTAAGACCCGGAGGACCGAAAAGGGTATAATTAGAATCTGAAAGCAGAAAGTAAGCGGGCCAGGGAGTAACGTTGGCACCACAGCCTGCATCAAAACCATCAAAATCACCTCCGGTGGCCTGGAGAAAAGTGGGGTCGATGTGGTGTTCCCCCAGCCGCCCCAGCAACGCACAGCGCAGGCCCAGTGGCCCAAAAGCCATTTCAGCCATCAAGGCTCCACCCCCCGCGAAGGGGGCGTTTTTCTTTGACTCATTTCCCGGGCTAGATCTCCGCTCCTCCTACTCTGGCGCCAGCAGTCGTTCAGTGAGGGGATTGCAAAGAGACAACAGTATGGTCCAACCCTCCCAAGGTGCAGGCTGCCTGCTCCGTCCAAGTTGTTGGTACTGCAGTCCCCCCCTTTCCAAAGGTGGACCTGCACCGTTCAGAGAACTAATGGCTTTTGCCCAGCCGAGAAAAAGGAGAGTTCCCAAACCGTTTTTTTTTTTCCAAAAAGGCAATTTCCAGACTTCATAAAAATTTTAAACAGAAGGGGGGGCCAGTCCTTGGCGTATCGGGGTTTTTCCAAGGTGCATGGACGCGGACGTCTGGGACTGTCCCCGGTCGGGGCCAGTACATGCCTTACGGCCCACTGGGTGAATGTCTTCCGGCCCGGCCCCCAACAACTTTAAAAGGGGGAAATCCTTTCTCCCCCCACTTTGTAAAAAAGGGGTCCTGCCCAATGTCCGCCTCCTCCACCACCATCCCCTCCCAAGTACTGCTCCATCATACCACATTTTTGGGGCACAGCGGGTCACGCATTCTACACCTGGTTTCCCTGGGGGAAACAAGTCACAAAAGGGAAAAACGCCCGCGTCATGCAGCAAAAATCGATGTGTGGCTTTCTCCGCGCCAACTGCAAATGGGGAACCCAGGGTGCAAACAATGGGAGAACTGGTGTCCACGCTGCACCGAGGAGGGAGGGTCCATGCCCCGCAAGGCGCACGGTTCAATCGGGTTTTTGTGAAAAGGTTCCGAAGTTTTCCCACCGTTTTCCAAACATTCTGAAAATGGCCGGGAAAAACTGTACAGCATTTTATCCTTTTCGACAAACCGGAACACCCTCCTCGAGTTGCAGCGGCAGAACGGCCCCCCCAAACACACTCTGATATGCGATTTTTCCACCTTTTGGGAATTTCCCACCTGCACATTTGGACCGACGGTTTTGAACAAGAAAGGCCATAAACATTTTTTGGTCCAGCAGACAAAGTCCCCTGTGAATTTTGATGTCAGCCAGTGGAGCTCATGGGACACATGCCATTTGTTGAGCCTTTTCGGGGAGGGACGTTATTTTCAGCGCCAGGACTACGGATGAAAAACTTTTTTTCCACGCTTCTGCCTGGAACAGATGCTGAAAAATCTGTCTGGGCAGGGACTGGAGACGGGGCGCTACATTCGTGGCCACTAGTCCGGGGGGGGACTGAAATGGAGGAGGGGAAAACATTGGAGCAGAAGCATTGTCTGGTGAGATAGTGGATTTTCTCCCCAGGTACAAGAGAAGGCGGAGCACTGAGGAGTAGATGGAGATAGGAAGCGAGGTAGATGACCCGCAAGCACCGGGCAGTTACATGGAGAGGGGCGGGGAGCCCCCGTGTCACTGTGCGATGGCCCCAGCATGCTGATTTCCGGCTAGTGAAGCCAAAGTCAGCATCCGGGCACGGGGAGACTTCTGGCTCTCCACCCTTTTAACCCTCCTCCCCCGGCCCCAAAAGGGACCCTTTTTTTCCACTATGGAGAGGGGGGACAAACTAAAATCATAGGGAAACCCTCCGAGTCATTGGCCCTCCCCATTGCGGATCGCCCTCCTCTGCAGGTCTGACCGGGGGTTCTTCCGCTCACGTACTACTTGCATCGCTGCCGGGGAAGGTGGGGGGTGGGAGCAGTACCAGTTTCACAGCACAACCTTAGGCTGTAGTCATGTGACAGTTTCCCTTTCACCCCCCAGGAGGGGGCAGCGCCAGCAGCGCACAGCGGGGACCTGGAGCAGACCCTGAACCAACAGGTGGTGGCCTACTTGGAAAGCACTCTGCCACCCCATTAGAAGATCCGGGACACGGGGGAGCCAAACTGGATGGTGGCCGCAACTTCCCGAGTTTTGCGGGAAAGTGTCCCCCCGGCCAGTAGTGGCATCAAGGGGGTGTTCGGTCGGGGGGGGCCTCTTTTCCCCCAAAGGGAGAACCCGCTTGTAGGGAAATGTGGAACGACTGACCTTTGTCAAGATAATCAGGCGGGGTCGGCCAGATTTTCCACAAAAAATGCCTTAGGCTCAGACTACATCGCATACGCCTCCCCAACGTGAGAAAAAGTCGGGGTTCAAACTACCTGGGCCCCACCACTATTCTGATGCCGCGACCTGCCTATGCCACACACGCGCAGTTTCACCACTCACCCAAACCCTCTTTACCCGGACTGGGAATTTCCCCCCACCCCCACACTCTGTCATTTTGCCCCTGTTTTACCCATGTGCTGCTGTGCTGCTGCCGTGACCCCCAATGTCATTGTGCCATTCTTGACCTCATGTGTTTCCCGCCGCCCCCTCACCCTCCATCCTTTTCATTGTGCCAGTCTGTGGGCCCATTCCTGTTTTTTGCCACCTAGAAATTTTATTGTCCAGTCTGACCTCTGCTGCTCTGTGGCGCTGCCGTGCCCACACACTCTGTATTGTGCCACTGTTGACTCATGTGCTGCTGTGGCTGTGCCCTGACCTACACACTGTTCATTGTGCCCCCTCTCTGACCTCATGCTGCTGCTGGGGTGATGCCGTGACCTACACACGCATTGTGCCACTTCTGACTCATGGCGCTTTGTGGCTGCTGCCGTGACCTACACCCCTGGTATTGTGCCACGTCTGACCTCATCTGCTGCTGTGGCTGCTGCCGTGACTACACACTTGGTCATTGTCCCCCTCGTGGGCCCTTTTCCTGTTTTTCCACCTCCAAATTCATTGGCACTGTCGACCTCATGCTGCTGCTGTGGCTGCTCCAGATCTACACACTCGGGCATTGGCCCTGTCTGACCTCATCTGTGCTGTGGGTCTGCCCTGACCTACACCTCTGTCATTGTGCCCCTGCTGCCTCAGCCTTTCTCGGGGTGCGCCGTACCTACACACTTGTCATTGTCCCCCCGTGGCCTACTCCTGTTTTTTCCACCTCCCAAAATTTTTGTGCCACTGTCTGACCTCATGCTGCTGCTGCGTGGCTGCTGCCATGACCCACACACTGTGTCATTGTGCCATCTCTACCTCATGGCTGCTGTTGCTGCTGCCTGACCTACCCTCTGTCATTGTGCCACGCTACCTCTGCTGCTGCTGTGGCTTGCGTACCTACACACGTGTCATTTTTGGCACTCTTGACCCCTGCTGCTACTGTGGCTGCGCCGGACCTCACACTGTCATGTGCCACTGTTGACCCCATGCTGCTGTGTTTTGGCTGCTTGGGCCGTGACCTACCCCTTGTCCTTGTCCCCCCCGTGGGCCCACTCCTGTTTTTGCCACCTCCAAATGTCATTGTGCCCTGTCTGACCCCCAAATTTTCTGCTGCTGGGGTGGGTGCTGCCGTGACCCACACACTCTGTATTGTGCCACTGTCTGACTCATGCGCTGCTGTGGCTGCTGCCGTGCCTACACACTGTCATTTTTGCCATGTCTGCCTCTTCTGCTGCTGTACCTCCACCTGTGTCATTTTGCCATCCTGACCCATTGTTGCTCCTGCCCCCGTAACCCTCCCCTCTCTGTCATTGTCCACTTGTGGCCTATTTTTTTTTTTTCCCCCCAGAATGTATTGTGCACGTCTACCCCATGCTGCGTGTGGCTGCTCCGTGACCACACACTGTGTCATTGTGCCACTGTCTGACCTCATTTTTTGCTGCATGGCTGCTGCCCCTCTCCCACACACTGTGTCATTTTGTCACTGTTGACCTAGCTGCTGCTTGGCTGCTGCCGGACCACACCTGTATTTTTCCACTTTGACCCGTTTTTTTCTGCTTGGGTGCTGCCGTACCCACACAAGTGTCATTGCCCACTCTGTGGCCTACCCTGTTTTTGCACCTCCGAAGTCATTGTGCCCCCGTTGACATCATCTGTGGGTGCCGCCGGACCTACACCTGTCATTGTCCACTGTGTGACCTCATCTGCTGTTTTGGGGTGCTGCGTACTCACACGTGTCATTGTGCCACTGTCTGACCTCATGCTGCTGCTGTGGCTGTTTCGTGACCCACACTCTGTCCCCTTTGCCACGTCTGCTTATGTTTTGCTGCTGTTTGGGTGGTGCCGTGACCTACACACTGCATTTGGGGACGCTGACCTCATCTGCTGTTGGGCGCGCCGGACCTACACACCTGTCATTGTGCCCTGCTGACCTCATGCTCCGCTGGGCTGCTCCGTGACCTCACACCTTCTTGTGCCACTGTCGACCTCTGCTCTGCTCTGGTGCTGCCGTGACCTACACACTGTGAATTTCCCCCTTGTGGCCTACTCCCGTTTTTGCCACCTCCCGAATGTCATTTTCACTGCTTCCTCATCTGCTGCGTGGGCTTGGCCCGGGCCTACACACTAGTCATTGTGCACTGTCGACCTCATTGCTCTGTGGCGCTGCCCTGACCTACCACTGTCATTGTGCCCCTGTTTTACCTCATCTGCTGCTTGGCGCTGCCGTGACCTACAAACCCCTTTTCATTGTGCCACTGTCTCCTATGCTGCTGCTGTGGGTGCTGCCGGGACCTACAACTGTGTCATTTTGGGACGTTACCTCATGCTGCGCTGTGGGTGCGATGTGACCACACACTGTTATTTGCCACTGTCTGACCTCATGCGCGCTGTGGCTGCTGCCGTGACCTAGACACGTGTCATTGTGCCACTCGTGGTATTTTGTTTTTTTCCACCTCCAGAATGTCATTGTGCCAATCTTGACCCCATGTCTGTGGCTGCCGCCGTGACCTCAAACCTTTTCACTGATGTTGCCCCTGAGCCCTCACTTGTTTTTTCAGCTGCGCCGGACTTTATCGGTACATTTCCCCCCCCAGTTTTTTTGGGCATTTTGCCCCTAAGTGCCCAGGGGAATTTTTTATTGAAGCGATTCTAAGGCGGCGGCAGTCTGTGGTGTCATGCTAAAACACACATTGTATGAAGACCAAAACCCAACTCCCTCTGATTTTTAAGCATGGCCAAGTTTTACAGCACCCCGCGGGGTCTGTGCAGCCCGGAAAAAGCTGTTTTTTAAAATGTTCTGCCGAAGTATTTCGGAACAAAGTTATTTTTTGCCGAGAAATTCGGCGAAGTGAACAAAACTAATTTCGGGAAATTCGCCCATCTCTAGTTACAATTCTTTGAAGTTTCACATTTTAGAGTATGCATTTTTTTCCGCTCTTACCTTTTGGACATGGATGTGCCAACTCAGGAATTTTGAACAAAGCATCATCTAAATTCATCCTCATCTTGGGATACGCGAGTAGCAAAAACTACATTTTCAGAATTCTGCATGTGTCCTTATGATTAAATGTGTGTATATATTACTTGATATGTCAGAAATTTTTTCTTGAAATTGTTTTTATTGAATAAACAAAATAAAGTTAAGTTTTAGCTTAGTCTAGTGCTCTTTATTGATCCCTGTTTGATATAGACTAAATATCTTCATCATTATTTGGTTAGAAAAAGGTTCCCATTTGGACTATTTTGGATTCGGTGGACTATGTTGGATCAACTTTGGATATATTTTTTCAAATAAAATGGGTAAAGAGGGCTGTTGTCGGGGAGTGTTTATTTGAATAAAAGCTTTTTTGTGCAATTTGTGACTTTTTTTTTCTTATAATTCCATTGATAGCAATGGAGGCGCCTCTTCAGTACTATCGCTTGGGATTGGTGTCAGCCAGCTGTGGTTTTTGTATCCCAAGGCTAACACAAACCCTGTGTCACTATTAGTTCAGTACCCAACACACCAGTGTACTGGGAAAAGCCGGGTGACCGTCAGAAGTTGACCCTCTAATGTGAAGGTCCGCAGCTGCAGGTTTTACTTTGGCTGGTTTTGGAAAATGAGAGGGATCCCAAGTCATTTTTTTCCACAAATGTATTTATTTAATGAGAATCTAAATAAGGTACAGTACTTTCTCAATTTAGGATTCTCAATAGCGAAATTATTTTTGAAAAAAAAATAAAAGAGGCAGGGTCCGCCTATTCTCCATAACCATCCAAGGGAAAAGTAGCAGCTGCAGCTCATATTATCAGAATGGGAAGGTCCATAGATACTGGTCCATTCGGCTTCTAAAAATACCACCCCGCAGCTTTAGAAGAGGACCATCACATTAGGTGGATCACTTCTGATGGTAACCTGGCTCTTGCTAGTACCCTTGTTGCATTGGGTACTTGGGTAATAGTGACACAAGCTTAGTGTCAGCCTTGGGGTCACAAAAACAACAGCTGACTGACACCAAGCCCTAGCAATAGTAATGGAGAGGTGTCTGTCAAATGCCCCCATTACTAGCACTGAAATTAAATGGAAAAAAATACACAAATTGCACAAAAAAATCCTTTAATTTAAATAAACATCCACAAAAACAATCCTCTTTCACCATTTTATTAATCAATCCAACTCTGGTCCGACATAATCCAAAGAGGGATCCTGTATAAAAATACTAAAGTACTAAACTCCATTTCTTGCACCACCTGAAAATCATGTGTGCGGATAATCATCTGGGGTGTAGGGTACTGAGTTCAACTTGCACAATATGATTCTGGGGGGTACAGACCACAGTTGCTGCACAATCTCCAGGGGGGTGGGCCACTGCCTGCCCAAATGAGATTGTAAGCTGTGTTCCTCTCTCCCACCCCTTTCCCACCATTGTGTTATTCATCTTAGTGCCAACCCCACCTATCACTTCATAACTCCTCCATCTATTACACTATATGCCAACTATCAACCCATAACCTTTCTACCTGCACCTATCACCCCATGTGGAGTTTGTACAGAGGTGGCCACGGGTAGGGAAGTGCTGAAAAAAATAGAATTCTAAGATGTTTATGTGGTAAATTTTGCTGGGACGAGTCGTAGTCAGGAGAAATCATGATAGCGGTCTGGACAGGGTGGAGAAGAAAAGGGAAAAAGAAATATTCCAGTCATGCAAGAATTCTCTGGGGAGTCCCTAGATGTAATTGCACTGTGGTCACTTAAACCTTTGCAGAGCCGGTGTACACTGGAATATACCACTATGTGGTCACTGTATGTAGGTAATATACAGTCTGCAGAGCCTGTGTACAACTGGTATCTACCACTATATGGCCACTGTATGGTGGTGATACTTAATCTGCAGAGAGCCTTGTACACTGGAATCCACCACTATATAATCACTGTATGGTGGAAATATTGGTAGAAGTGTAATGGTTTAAATTCAGGCACAGTTTATCGGTATCTACCAGCTTTGCTGAAGGCTGAATAGGCTATGCAACGTCCAGGAAAACTGAGTTTAGCCCAAACCCTAAATTGGCCTTCTTCAACAGTTAGATGGAGTGGATGTGATATTTTTTGAAGGGGGTGTGACCTTGGCATAAAGAGGTTGTGGTTATGCAAATTTTGGGGCAATGCACTATGCCGTCTCCCTAATGACCACTTTCAAAAGTTGTCAAGTATGCTCTAGCCATGCCCAATAAGACCTAATAATTCCCAGCCTTCTCCAGCATAACTGCAGAAAAACAACAGTGGATTTGCTAGGTATTTGATATAAATACTGAATATACAAATATCTTTAAGACAATTTTCTATGTATGATATCTCCTACTAATAATTATTAATAGACATAGAAGGAGCTAATATTATCATAATGTTACTGACCAACCGAGTATGTAAGATCAATTTTGCTAATGACACCAATTTACAAGAGCCAAATATCACCACAAATATGACCACATATCACCACAACATAACTAAATTATACCACCTGGAATATAATCCATTTTACTAAGACAAATATTACTTTCATAAAGTGACTATGTAGTTACAGTATATACACTTAGTAATGTATTAGCATACATGAATAGTTGAGGTCTACCTATGATATCAATTACAAGCCTCTCATCTTTTTAAGTAGGAGAACTTGCACAATTTGTGGCTGATTACTTTTTTCCCCACTGTACATGGTAACTGTATGCCTGTATTACTTGGGACTGTGTGCAATACAGCAGACTCCTGATCAGGGAAAGTGTCTTTTTCTTCTACCCAAATGCCAGCAGCTACATCCTCTACTAACAGAATCTGCATTATTGTACACAGCCTTATCTGTCTGTTCTAGTGCTAGGAGAGAACACTTGTTAAGTACTGTGTTCACCTCCAGTACAACAGTACAAGGACAGGCTGTACAGCAGACTTTGCTTTTTGTGACCAGGGCCGCCAACAGAAATTTCTGGGCCCCATACAGCTTAAGCGTCTGGGCCCCCTACAAGCCCCGCCCCCAGCAACCCTATTGCCCCACCCGCAGTAAAGTAAAAATGCTGAATGCTCAATTGCTGAATAATACCATCAAACGGTCACTGAATATAATTCATTACAATAAGACCAATATTACTACTGCCATACAGTGACCATATAGTGGTATATACAATGCAGTTACATTTAGTGACTTACAGTTGATGCCTTGTCTGAGTTATTCACGTTCTGTTTTCTTCTCCATCCGGTCCAGACCTCCAGGATGACTTCTCCCGACCACAACTCGCCCCTGCAAATTCACAACACAAACACCTGAGACTCGTCACTTTTTTTATCATCTTCCTACCTGTGTCCACCCCCCCTCGGTACAAATTCCCCATCCATAGTGCCCAAAAATGGGAATAATGACCCCCTTTGTGCCCTGATAATTAGGTGTATAGCCCCCCCCCCCATACATAGGTAGTGGGCCCCCGAGGGTAGGTAACCAAGTAGTGGGCAGACAGGTAGGTATGTAGCCGGGTAGCCAGGTGGGTAGTAGGTGGTCGGGTAGCCAGGTAGGTGGTAGCTAGGGAGGTAGGTATGTAGGTGGTAGCTAGGGAGGTAGGTAGGTGGTAGCTAGGGAGGTAGGTAGGTGGTAGCTAGGGAGGTAGGTAGCTGGGCAACCAGGGAGGTAGCTAGGGAGGTAGGTAGCCAGGTAGGTGGTAGCTGGGCAACCAGGGAGGTAGGTGTGGCCCCCTCGTCCCCCCAGCCTTGTGTGTAGGGGCCTCCCCCGTCCCCCTAGCTTTGTGTGTGGTGGCCCCCTCGTTCCCCCAGCTTTGTGTGTGGGGGCCCCTTCGTCCCCCCAAGATTGTGTGTGGGGGCCCCCTCTTCCCCCCAGCCTTAGATTTGTATGTAGGGAGAGGATGGAGTGCCCACACAGAGGGCTGTGGGGACGAGGGGGCCCCCACACAGAGGGCTGTGGGGACGAGGGGGCCCCCACACAGAGGGCTGTGGGGACGAGGGGGCCCCCACACAGAGAGCTAGGGGGACGAGGGGGCCCCCACACAGAGGGCTGTGGGGACGAGGGGGCCCCCACACAGAGGGCTGTGGAGACGAGGGGGCCCCCACACAGAGGGCTGTGGGGAGAAGGGCTGAAGGGCTGCAGGGCTGGGGACAGGATGAGGACGCTGCAGAGAGGGGGCTCGCGCTCCCGGTCACAGCTGCAGTTACATAGACTCTTTTCACTTACTTCCCCCGCGCTGTGACTGGAGCCGGAGCCCTCCTGCTCTCTCTGTCCAAGCTGTATACTGGCCAGCGGGGACAGAGGGCGGGGCTTCACTAATTGAATTAATCATCCCGTCCTCAGTCAGATAGAGGAGGGCCCCGGCTCCAGTCACAGCACAGGGGAAGTAAGTGAAAAGAGTGAATGTGACTGCAGCTGTGACTGGCAGCGCGGGCCCCCTCTCTGCAGCGCCGGCCGGGCCCCTCACTAAATGTAACGCTCAGCGGCTGGGCCACCGTGCGCCAGTCTCTAATATGAAATAAGGGGGCCTGCTTGCAGCGGGACCCCTTATTTCGCCGGGCCCCATACCGGAGTACTGGCTGTACCCCCTGTATGGAGGGCCTGTTTGTGACTGCCACCGTTTGGGGACCAAGGATCTCAGTCTCCCCTCCAGAAGATTATCAGTCTTGCTTATCACTGACAGCCACATCAGATAGTTGTAGTAGGAGTTATGAGAACAATAATCTATAATGTGCACAACACTCTTCACAGCACAGCTTCATAAGGAATTTTTTGTAACCTCCCTCCTTAAGAAAATACTATGTATGCCCCTGCTTTCAGGTATACACTCACAACGAGCAGCTAACTGGAACAAAATGTGCTTTTACCTAGGTGATATTCAGTACAAGTCTTCCCTATGGGAATGAAGTTTTCATCATGCTGATCTGTTATGCCTCTTCAAATCTTTTTTACCGTCTGTTCATGTTTCAATTCTTTCATTCTTGGATTCTCTTTATTTGTTGAGCCAATTTAGAACAACAGAGTAAAGAAATGTGTGACCCTGCTGCTCTGTTTAGGAAAGAAAGGCGTCTTGTCTCTTATAAAGGCATGTTAGACAAAGTCATTTATAAAACATTCATTAGTTAAATGTTCAATAGAGCTCTAGAGGGCTAGAATAAAAGTAACAATGGAAGGAGCTTATTAAAAAAGAAGTTGAAAGGGCTAAAATAGAGGCACAACAGGAAAAAGACATCTGATATAACCAAAGCCAGAAGTTCATAGTAACTGAGAACTGTCAAATTGGAATTCTGTTTTTAAAGAAAGTATATTTTTTGGAACATTAATTGTGTTTTCTTAAGTATATTTTACAGGAAATGTATATCCAAATTACATAGATAAGACTTATTTTACTTTTGAGTTACAATGAAGCTTTCACCATTGTAAGTTCTCATATGACGTTCATGGCTGGATAGATGCACAGGTTTGCTTTATGAAGTAACAAATCCTGGCCTGGTTTACACTGTAAATTATGATAGTCCAATCATGACAGAAAAGGTCCACACAGTAACTTCAGTCTCTTTTTTTTTTTCACATTGTCATTGCCAGTAATGGTTCCTTTACTGTACATGTCCTTCCTTAAATAGAACCCGTGAGTCACGTGACCAGTATTGACATATTTATTTTAATAAATCATAGTATTTACCATGAAATAACAATTCTGCAAAATCTTTAATCAAATCTCCATATTGAGTTGTTGCCTTGTATTTACTAAACAGGCAAGTCAAAAAGTGTCACAGGTCCTCTTTAAGGATGAAAATTGCTCAAGGCTTAGCTACTAAATCTAAATCACATATCACTGAACTCTGCTCATGGTTATATTTGGTTTACAGCAATGAATTATGCTCTCCATGTGGACAAAAACTTGACCTGCTAGGACTCAATACTCAAGAACTTTTATATTGTTTCCTAAGAAGGACGAAAGGCATAATTAATGTGTAGTTGATATATAAAATACTGTACATCAGTCACAACATTCATTAATCCTGCTTAGGGCATGTCCCCACGGCATGAGTTTTCAGCCGGTTTTTCAGCCGGTTTGCGGTTTTGCAGGCCGCCTGAAAAAACGGCCGAAAATGAGCACAATGGTGCTCTATGGAAAATCCGTGCAGCAGTCCCCACTGCACGGGTTTTCCGTCCGGCGTTTTTTCCCGCCGCGGTCCAGCCGCAAAACATTGAGCAAGTACAGTAGACCTGCCAGCAGATATTTAAGTGCCCTAAACTGCATACAAAGTACAAAGGGCTCATTTTGTCTCAATGTTTGTCTCAATAATTTGGAAAACAATAGCTACAAGCTACAAGGACTGCAGGGGAGGTTTGCAAGTGTACAGCTAAGTGCAGAGTTGGACAGAAAGCTATAGTTCAAATGGCTATTGCACAGGTGCAAGGGGAAATTAAGAATGTAGAGGAAGAGTGTAAAAGAGATACATCTATCGAGGAATTCAACCGTATCAGTCAAGAAGTGAAAGCTAATGTTGACAAGTTGAAATCCATGCTGCTGCAGAACAAACTTAAAAAGTTTGAAAGGGACACGAAGGACTATGCCAGCGGTCGTGTCTATACATGGATGAACGAAAGGAGACAACATCGCATGTTTAAATCACAAAGGGGCAGAAATGGCTGGAGCTCAGCGTCGTCAGGTACAGAGGATGGCGCCTCGCAGGAGAGAAATGCAGGTCGTAATGGGAGATATAATAATCCATCTACACAAAGATTTTTTAGAAGACCCTACTACGAGTATGGCCAGTGGTGTACAGCCAACAAGCGTGGGAAAACAAACACAAGCAGTATTCCCCAAGAAAGTCACCACCAGAGCCCGGAAGAAAAAGCAATATTAGCCATGAATATTTCCTCTAAGACCTTATCTCCAGGCAGCTAGCGGTGGTCAATAAGGGGTTAAATTTTGTCCCGCACCATGAGAATGAACTTTTTGACTTTACTGTTGATTTTTTTAAAGTATTGTCGTAACATTCGTTTAAAAAAAATGTTTTTTCCACGGGAAAACGGGTTAAATTTACGTTGGATCTTGTGATAAGGGTGTGCCCAATAAATTTAAAAAGCAAAGCCAGTTTGACCCTATAGTGAATTGTCCTTCGTTGGAAGTGTTTCAGCAGCTTGTCACCAAAGAGGTTTCCCAGCGGTGGTCAAGTGGGGAAAAAAACCAGCTAAAAATAATTTTCCCAGACGGGAAAAGATAGATAAAAATTGAAGACGATAGGTCCCTTTAATCAAAAAGCAGATAAGGGGGGTGCATCTGTCATTATGGATTCCACATCGAAATTTACATGAGGCTAAAAATACAGTTATCGGATCAAGATGTGTACAAAAAGTTGGGGGGTAATCCCACACAGGAAATAGCGACACTTATTTACGACACTTTGAGGGAAGCGGGTAGACAGAAGGTAACATCACTGAACAAATTATGAAAGCCCTTGTAAAACCTAATCCACGGGTACCGATATTTTATATAGTCCCGAAGGTCCACAAATCTTTAAAAAACCCCCCGGGACGACCGATCGTCTCCGGGGTAGATTCGTTATTGGAGCCCTTATCCACTTTATCGGGGATGGTGTCTTGCAGCCAGTAATTAAGAAAAGAAAAATACATCTTGCAAGATACGGGCCCAAATTTCCTTAGAATCCATAGGTCATTTGAGTGTACCAATTAGGTGTTATGCACTCTTGACATCAAATCCTTATTTACGAACATTCCTATGGTGGATGGTGTTAATGCAGTACATGAGGTTTTGTGTCAAAATCCTGATCTTTCTAATTCCAGATTGCATTCTTGTTACAACTCCTTGATATTGTCCTTACTAAAAACTATTTCCGGTTTGGGAAGGAGTTGTACCTCCAGTTACAGGGCACCTCCATGGGGTCTCCGGTTGCCCCTAGTTATGCCAATCTCTACATGAGATTTTTTGAGTACAAATATGTGTTTTCGTCATCTTTAGTGGGTATAATGGTGTGCTGGTACAGATATGTGACGATGTGTTCATGCTGTGGTCGGGAACTGAGACACAGCTGGATGACTTCGTGGGATATCTGAACAGCATTCAACCATTCATTCAATTTACACTCACTAAGAATAATATGTTCTTCCTATTTGGACGTCCTGGGGGAGAAAAATGGCGGACACCTACATACTTCTTGTAGTCCAAAGTTTGATCGTAATATGTTCTCTTGCGTTCTGTCCACATGCACCACAGACATATAGGGGTATAGTGAAAGGGCAGCTCGTGAGAGCGCGGCCCTATATGCTCAGATGAGACCAGATACCAAGAAAGCGCCAAAAATACCTTAGTAAGGGTTTTCGACCAAGGGTATGGGTAAACCGAAGGAACTACAATCTTAGCTTTGGGAAGTATCAGCTATCCCAAGAGGAATTTATTGTTAGGTAATCGCAATAAAAATGAAAAAATCAAACCGGTCATGTTTACACTACATACGTATACATGCAAACATGATTAAAAAACCATTCTCAAATATGGAAGATTTGGGGGCAGATGAAAAGTATGGTCCCTTTTTTAGAGGATACCCCGTTTGGGTTGGGACCGAAAAGGGAGAACCATTGGGCAGCAATTTTTTATCCTCTGATCTGAAAAAATGACGATCGCAAAAAGTCCAGCTGTTTTTTTGGGTCGAGAATCGTCACCTTTGATGTCTCAGGTGTCAGTATTGCTCATCCATTTAAAAAGGGCATCTATTTCCATCCAACCAAGGGACATGCTATTAAAAATTTAAGGATTTCCATACTTTTGATAGCAGCGTGTTATTTTAAAATGCTTAAATCCTTGTGGATATATAAAAAGTAGGAAAATCTATTAGATATTAAGTCAATCAATAACACCGTTTTTGCTATCCGTACATTTTTAAAAAGAAATAATACCAAAAAGTGACAGACACTGCTAAAGACGAAAAAAAACATATGGTTTAAACGTCTGTTGCAGGCATTTTAGCATAGCTAAACATGGGATATTTTGAATAAAAATGGCATCTAAGAAAATTATATGTAAGATCAAACTCATTACCTGTAAAAATTTTAAAGCGAGTGATAATTGGATTGTCTCTTAGAGCATTGGCCCCAAAAGGGTTAAATGAAAACTTTAAATTTACGGTTTTCTTATGATTCTAGTATTCATTCTATAGTTACATTGCATTGTTATTTATGTGTATTTACTAATACTTTATTTCGCTTTTATCAATGTATTGTTGTTGGTTTTTAAAAATATATAAGTTTAGACCAACCCCAGTGATCACGTGCTTTTAGGAAGGGAGGAGTCATCCCCGAACGGTCCACGAGTTACTCTGTCCTGCCGTTGCCGGCGTTCATTGCTCCTGTGCTAGGAGCAGCGCCATGAAAGGATCTGAAACGGCAGGCTATGCGCAAAAATATGCTGAGTATATGCTTTCTTTATTTTGGCAACGACTGGACATACTGTTTATCAAAGGGTCAATGATGCTTTTAATGAAATTATTAAAGTTTTCAATTTTAATGCACGGCCGATCTGATTGTTACAGAAAGCTATTGTTTAGCCAACACAAAAGAAGTAAAGAATTAAGTTTGCTTACAGCATTTTTCCATGTATATTGTAGTTTGTGGTCTGGGCTAAATAAAGTTCACAGTGTAATGGGGAAAAGGGGTTTAACATGTATATTTATATAATATTTTTATTATTATCTATTATTTTCAATTTAAGCACATACTCTCTAGATAATTAAATTATTTTGTAATATAAAGATGGCTGTCGCAGGAATCCATTGGGAAATCTTTTTTAAAAAAAAGCTTTCCTAACATATGCCTCAGAAGGGCTATAGATGTATGGGCAATGGAGCTATTGGTTACTAGGAAAATTAAGTTTTTAGACCTAAACAGTTTTCATACATGTGGCCCTATGTTTGCTCTATTTCACCTAAGTATACACTTTATGTGTGAAACACAAAAGCACAGTCTTTCTCATAAACCATATTTTTGTTTAATAGTATGTAAAGTGTATGGAGCAAATGGAGACTGTTTGCTCTATTTCACCTAGGTATACACCTCATGTACCAAACACAAAAGTATGGTCTTTCTCATAAACCATATATTTTTTGCCATAGTACATAAAGTGTACAAATACATGAAACATAATGCGAAAAAGACTTTGTCCTATACACTCCTATGGCTCTTGTTCTACCATAGTATACATCAGGATATTTTTTTAAGGCATTCCAACAGATGGCATCATGGTGTGTATTTGGAAGCCTAGCTTTTGGATTTGAATGTACTGATTGCAACACTTGGAACAACTATAAACTAGGAAAGCTGTTTAGAATTGATTATGCAAGCACTGGCTGTTCACTAAAAAAAGAGGTGATGGTACTGGAGTGGGCTGACCCAAGGTCAATAAGCCCAGTAAGAGTTATAAAAAAAGTGGGGTGAAATCACTAAAGAGACTACATATACATGTAGGTTCAAGTAGTGAGGATTTAGTTGTGTTAATTCTTTCAAACTAATCTTGGTACGAGGGGATGCTGTCAGGGCCATCCTAGCAGTATTATTGACCCCCGGGTAAGGCAGTGCACTGGGTCCTGTCCGAGCACAGGGTTATACCAGGCCATGCCTATAACATGCCAAATATTGACAACCACGTTGGGCTACAATCTTATCAACGTTTTTTT
>JAODAL010067279.1:0-17368 GCA_025379985.1 Phyllomedusa bahiana | reverse complement strand
CACAATACCACCTTGCGGTACAGTGTGCCCTCTTTCCGTGCCCAAAATCCAGGCCAAGTCAGCCTATATAATAAAGAAAATGTGCAAAAAGGCTTTATCCGCAAGTTGTCCTCTACTGCCAGTGCCAGGTTTTTCTTTATTGAAAAGAAGGACGGTTCTCTTCGTACCTGCATCGATTATCAGGGCTCAAATAAGATCACTGTAAAAAAAAACAGTATCCGTCGCCCCTGATCTCCCATCTCTTTGATCAACTACCTGGGGCCAGGATCTTCTCTAAACTTGACTTGCAAGGAGCCTATAATTTGATCTCTATCCGCAACAGCTATGAATGGAAGACCGCCTTCAACACCCATTATGGACACTTCAAGTATTTCTTGATGCCTTTTGGTCTCTGGAATGCCCCAGCCATCTTTCAAGACTGTGTCAATGAAATCTTCTGAGATCTCTTATACATCTGTGTCGTAGTTTATCTTGATGATATCTTGATCTTCTCCCTAAGTCTCATCATGACTGTGTGGCTGGCCTAAGATGCCAGCCACCTTTACGCTAAACTTGAGGAATGCGAATCTAAACAGAGAATACCACCCTTAAATGAATGTGCAAGTAGAGAGGTTGAATCAAGTTCCCAGTAATTATCTATGCCATATCACCTCGTCTCATCAAAAAAATTGAGTGGGCTTATTTCCTTGGGCCAAACTTTCTTATAACCATCTTGATTCCGACTCCATGGAAGCTTCCCCTTTCTTCTTTGTTTATGAGCAACATCCCCGCCCTACTCTCCCTCTGATATTCTGGCTGTGGATTCTCAAGTTCAAGAAATTTCTTAAGATCTAGGAAATTCTGATGGAGAAAATTCTTAGAGGGAAGCTTTTTTTTTCTTATTGGCTGGAAGGGATTTGGGCCCGAAGCAAGGACCTGGGAACCTAAAGAAAAGCTTGATGCTCCGGATCTTGTCAATAGACAATAGATTATATATCCATATATTTAATAAAATAAAAATTGTGCTCGTGAATGGTTGCTTAGGGTAGCACCTGTTTTTTTTTTCACTTTTGATTTTGTTTTCATAAATAAACTAAATAACGTGTGAATTTTAGTTGGATGCTGATTAATAATTGAATGTTTTTCTCACTTCAGTATAAATTAATCATAAATGTGAAGTTCAAATGAGTAGAAGACAACAAAACCATGATATTCTGTAAGCAGTTTGAACATGGTCATGTATTTTGTATGAAATTTACGAGACTATCATGAATAGATGAGAAGTTCCTTTAATAGGTTATATTATCAGATATTTCCTAACATCCTATTTACTAGTGACATTACCCATAGACTAATAGCTCATGCACACAATTTTATTGCTGCTACTTAAAAGCATTTAATTGTATGTAGCCATAATACAGCACCCACAGAAGTATATGCCTCTAGATTTATACAGAGGATCTTAGTATTCCTTATTGGGGGAATATCTTGGGAAAAATGTGAAACAATGTGCCATACAAATTGCTCCTATTATACTAAGCTATAGCGTGCTGCCTTACAGGCTCCATGCATACTGCTCTAATGTGTGTACGAGCCATACAGTGTGAATTTCCAGTATCTCTAGGAACATTTTCTATATCCTGCCTTATTTTCAAAACTTTTCTCTTTTACGTGCTCAGGGTGGAGTAAGTTTACTTGCTGGCCGCAAATAATTCCTGCATGAGAAATCTAACCCAACAAGTTGTTAAGCGCTTGTAACATAATTGTTCCACAGACATATTTATTGCCAATTTTATTTAGTTTTCATTGCCTTATAATGCAGCCACATCACAGTACTTGTCATAAATGAACCCCAAAGGGCCTAATGAAAACATATAAACATAGTTTATGCCTCTCATAGCATGATTACTTTTATTATATTTTGTATGTCTGTTATGCATTGACTGATATAAAAATAATTGTGGTTATTTAGGGAAAAAAGTATGAATTGTAACAATAAAAAAATGAATAAGATATTTCCCTAATGTTAAAAACCCATCTCCATGAGGAAAGTGACAATAATCGTCATACCGTCATGTGGCAAAATAAAAAAATAATTTACAAATGAAAAAGACCAAACTCATTACATTGGGTTTCACAAGATTTGTCTTTGCAATAAACATTCCTCATGGCCTTATTTACATGCAAAGTCATCCTGGGGCAAATTATTATGTTGATTCCTATGGAAGTATGAGTGGCGAATAGCTGCCAAACACTACTAGCATCTCTATCTTACGGTTTAGAATATGTTCACACGATGTACTGTGTCACGTACGGTACGGGCGCGCAGTACATCGTGTGTTTCGGGAGCTTGCGGTGATCAGCGCGTATTTCCGAGGCATGGGGGTGCATGCATTACTCACAGTGCGTATTCGCCACAAGTAATTGACATGTCACTTATCTCCCCGAGTGTACAATAAGATTGTATTATACGATCGGGGAGAGGAGCCGCAATCCGTAGTTCTCTATGAGAGCTATGGATTACCATAATTATGGGGCACATTTCCCCGCGTGTTAAGCGCAAAATAAGACGTGTGAACATACCCTTAGGCTATTCATGAGTATTCTTAGATCACACAAATGTAAGTCCTACCTGATCTGTTGGCCATATATATAGGTCTGATACTAAAATCCTGAAATTATTTTCATGGACATTTGTTCCTAATAGTCTGTATGCACTTGATTACAACTGTCTCTGGGAACATCAAAAAAAACTACAGATATGATATAATGAGATGTGTGTGTATATATATATATATTTTATATGTGTGTATTATATATATATATTATATATATATATATATATATATATATATATATATATATATATATATATATATATATATACACACACACACACACACAGGCTTTTAAATCAATGTAGAGTACCTTGTAGGTTCCCACCTGTATTGAGGTCCACTTGCTGATTGGGTGGTGGGCTTAAGCAGTTTTGATCAAAAATGTGAACTAAGAACCTCAATAATGTTCGTCCAGGAGATCACCTTTTTGCAATAGTCTCACAGAAACTACATAAGAGTTGACAAGTATGAATTAAATAACATAATTGTTTACAATGGATTATTATGGATATGGTGAAACCTATTGTGTCCTTTTTTTTTCTTTAGAAATACTCGGGGCAAAAATTTGTACTGGAAAAAGTGTTTTTTTTATTCTTAATCCTTTTTTACTATGGTTATATGCTATGTGATCACTTCATCACCTTTTATAATACATAGGAAAACATTCCTTTACATTACTGTATTGCTCTGTATCATGCCCGTGATAGGCAGCCTAAGGGTGTGTTCACATGGCACTGACAAAATACCGGTAGGGGAACAGCTTTTGTCTGTGGGTTGCGGATTCAAGCCGCCCCCCTTCACATTCACTTGTTCATGTTCCACCCGAAAACCGGGATGAAGAATGTCTGTAAAACCGACTGAAAAGCAGTGCCATGGGGATGTACCATTATAGGTGTCATGCATGGCAGACCCATAGGCTTTTAAATCAATGTAGTGTACCTTGTATTGAGGTCCACTTGCTGATTGGGAGGTGGGCTTAAGCAGTTTCAGCAGTTTAAGCAGATGGATGCCTCCATCTGCCATGGCAACCTTCAGATTTTGTTTGCAATGTGCCAATGGTTAGGCAGCCAAGGTTCCCTCCCTCCGTTAACCATCTAGATGCTGTGGCCGCTACTGACCATATCATCTAGGGGTTAAAATGGTTGGGATCAGAGCTAGCTCTATTCCTGGTCTTTGCAGCATAAGACTTGACTGCACATTACAGCTGGATCCCCCCTGCAGAAAGTGTGGGCACTAGTTCTAAAACCGCAACATTGAACAATACCGAGAGACTTGCAAACTCCTCTAGGAGCCTGGGTGGATCCCAGAATTTTCCTTCTTGCTCTGGGAGAGTTGGCAGACATGGCTATTTCTACATATTAGCAGGCAATTTACAATATTTAAACAGACCCCTTACCTTCATAGCCACACTAATTTAAAAGTATGAATAACTGAATCATCGCACTACCTAGGATTCAGATCCTACTATCTGAGGACCTCCTTTCACATAAGAAGTCATCTGTATTATAAATGGTACATGGTAGGTGTACAGATTTTTCATTAGTGCCTAGCACCTAAGTTATGCCTCTGTGTGCTTTCATACAGTGCATTTTGGTGCGTTTTTTTTGCAGAAATGTGCAGCATTAATTGCTGTGCATTTCTGCAAAAAAAAAAAAAAAAGAACTGTGTGAAAGCAGCCTAACTACTACAGCTATAGTTACTCTCACAAGCTGAGTTTAAAACTGTTTTTCATGATAAAGAAGAAGGTCAAGCACTGCTCCACTCTAAGTGAGATTCAGAGGATCATACAAAAGGAAAAGTGAAGCCTTTTAGTCCCCTATTGCAAGTTATAGTGTCAGCCAACCGTTGGCAGAGAGCAGGGTCTGAAGTTTGGAACATGACGCAGACATTTTTGTTTGCCACACTGTTCATCCAATTTCTCTTTTTTTATATGCATGTCGGTTACTATTCAGCAGCAGCTCAATATGCATTTCTGGATTTCTGTGGAGTTAGATCTTTACTGCATAGTGGAAATATGATTAAAACGTATCCTTGGCTCTGCTTCCTCTGTGTTTTAACTGTCTATGCCACAATTTAAACCATTATGCCTGATATTGCCTGAAAAACGTATGTACTACATAATATGCAGACACACACATATATGTATGTGTGTGCGTGTGTATATATATATATATATATATATATATATATATAATATTATATATATATATATTATATATATATACACGACTACTATATCCACAAGATATGAATTTCTAGTAGTTAGATGTGTGTATATATGTAAATTCTCTCTCTATATATATTTATATTGTTTCTCTTTTATCATTGACTCTGAATACAGTGTTTTGTACTTTGTCAATAGTTTAACATTACAATGTGACATAAAACATCTGTTTAATCTAGAGTATAAGTGAAGACAGGTGTAGTGTGTTTTGAAATCCATACAAGAGCAATAACTCATAACACCCAATCACATTACACCTATAGACCATATTCCTTCAAAGATGGTCGTTTTACAACTCTAGCAGCACATGTGTGTGCTTTGTCTCAGTAGCAGTTATGCCAATTGTTATTCACATGCTAGGTCTGGATTTCAGCTCGTACAAACAGATGGGTGTTACACAAAGAGTGGAAGTGACAGGATTTATTGTTTGCAGCGTTATATACAAGCATCTAATATTCCTCATGGTATTGCAGACCCTTGGTTGCCCTTTATTAACTAAACGCAAGCCTTTATTCTTCAACAGTAATGGAAGTGAGTCTAAGCTGCTTTCAATCATGACTTAGTCCTGGCTAGAATCCATATTAAAAGGCCACCAGCATTCAGTAATATGAGGGTAAACATACTGTTATAATTATATCATAAAGAAATGAATCTGTCACAGAAAATAAGAGTAGAGATGGACCAACAGAGAGACTGATAGACGGACAGATGAATGACATTACATATTAGATAATAGATATATAGTACAAAAAACAGAAGTGTGATCTACAACTCCCCCAAGAAGAATATTTTTTTAATAGAAGCTGCACTAAGCACTTGGTTAATGGATGACTTTATTTTCTCACACAACACTTAAGCTTACTACGCAGAATTTTCATACAGATAGATAAATGCGAGAAACTCAGGTAGTGGATTTGGAACCATGCCAGGGAGCGGAGTCTAAGGGTATGTTCACATGGCGTATTGGGGTGCATACTGTATGCGCCGCAAAACACTGTGTGTTTTAGAAGTACACGCTGTTCACCGTGTACTTCCAAGCACAGGGGAGGGGGGGTGGCCTGCCGGCCCCAATCACTTTAATTATCAGCAGCACGTACGCGCCACAAAGAAGTGATATGTCACTTCTCTCCCCCGGCGTACAATACGATTGTATTGTATGCCAAGGGGAAGGGACTTAATTCAATTCCATGAGAGCTATGAATTGCCACAAATACGCCGTGTGAACATACCCTAAGGAGCCCTTCCGGTCCTCACCAGAGCTTGCTGCAAGGTGGGATGGACTTTGCTGTGGGAGACTCTCAGGTGTCCGCTTGCTGTGACAGCCGAGGTGTTGTGGGGTGCAGTAGGAGCAGACAGAGCCTTAGTCACGTCAGTGGTGAGTAGGATAAGGCACACACAGAAATGTAAGAGGGCAGGCATGGAATAATCAAAGTCCAAAGCAAGAAGTCAGAATCAAGCAAACGAAGAACAAGCAAACAACTAGGAATATCACACCAACACAGGGGCAGTAAGGGCAGGAGGAAGTTAACTAATAAAGGGTCCATTGTTCAGTGATTGGTAATCTAAGTTTCAGAGAGCCGGCACGCATGCATGCGCCTTAAGGAATGGGTATGTGCACAAAGGGCAGATACAGAACAGGAGAATGGAGCAGGAGTGGGGAGAAGTGAGTACTGATTCGACTTGGGGACACCAACATGAGCGTGTCCGCGGCCCAAGGTGGGGACCGCGGAGCGCATCGTGACAGTACCCGCCCCCACTTAAGCCTCACCTTCCTTTTGGTCTGCTGGAATCGTTTCATAAGGTCAGAAGCATCCACATTTTCTTTGGGTTCCCAGGACCTCTTTTCGGGCCTGAATCCTTTCCACTCCACATGGAAAAAACGTTTCCCTCTGAGGTTTTTATCTGCCAGGAACTCTTGAACCTCATATATATCTGCGGAATGTGCTTCAGTAGAAGGCCACATGGGATTTTGTGAAAACCGGTCCAGAGGCTTTAGGAGAGACAGCTGAAAGGAGTTCGGGATTCGTCAAGATGGAGACAGACGAAGCTTGTAACAGACAGGATTGATGCATTGCAAGGTCGTGAAGGGTCCCAGGAAACATGGCCCAAGTTTGATACTGGGAATCTTTAGGTGAACGTACTTTGCCGATAGCCGCATGTTATCTCCTGGATGGAACACGCGGGAGGTCTCTGCTTCTTGTCAGCTTGTGTTTTAGTGCAGGAGGATGCAAGGAGGAGAGACTACTGGGTATCCTGCCAGATGCAGGATATTTCTTGGACCTGGGCATCCACATCTGGGACATCTGAGGTGGTAGGCAAAGGGAGAGGATGGCGCCCGTACACAACAAAGAATGGAGAAGCACCAACAGAGGTGAAATCAAAATTGTTATATGAAATTTGTCCCAAGGAAGAAGGTCATCCCAGTTGTCTTGATGAGATGAAACAAAGTGATGAAGGTAATTCCCAAGGATTTGGTTTACTCTTTCCGGCAGTATGCAGAAGAGAAGACCAACTTGACCTGTAGCTGGGAACAGAGTGTTTGCCAAAACTCGAGACGAATTGAGCCCTTCAACTGGACACAAGATGTTGGAGGCAACTTGAGGAGCTGTATGCAGGCCTGGAAGTACAAAATGAGACATGTAAAATGGTCAGTGACCACCCAAATGACCAAATGATTTGATGAGGGGGGTAAATTCGTAATTAAGTGCATAGCAATGTGGGTCCATGGTTTCTCAGGTATTGGAAAGGGATGAAGCAGTCCGGAGGGTTTGAGACAAGAAGTTTTGTTATGGGCACAAGTAGAACAAGAGATAATTAAATCTTTGACATCTTGAACAAGATTAGGCCACAAATAGTGTTGAGAGATCAATAGTAAAGATTTTCATATTCCTGGATGCCAGGCTAACTTGGGTAAGTGGCCCTATATAAGAATTATTTTCTTTATAGCAGGATGTATGAAAGTATTCCCCGAGTATTACGTTGGAGATGGATGGGAGCTGTGGTAATCGAACATTTTGAGGGAATGAAGTGCTGAGGTATGGAGTTAATTCCAGCAGTATCTGAGGAGCGGGAGAGAGCATCAGCTTTCACATTCTTCTCTGCAGGCCTGACGTGCAATAGGAAAACACACTGAGTGAAGAAGAGGGACCATCTAGCTTGCCGGGTCTGGAGAGGAGATTTTTATGGTTGGCGTAGATATTCCATTCTTTTAAAGCCAGTTTAATAGCAATTCTCAATCCCCAATAGTATAATTCCTTTCTGCAGCTGAGAAGGTGATGGGCTTGCCTTTAGGAGTCTTTTGCAAGAGTACTGCTCCAGTTCCCATGGATGAAGTATCCACCTCTAGGTAGAAGGGTTTTCCACAGGTGCGTAAGTAGGTGCGGTCCCCGGGAGACGGGTTGCTATGTCTTGTAACATCTCAAAAAGCTGCTCTTGTCGAAGGTCTTGGTACTCAGCTGGTGGATCCTCTGGGTCAAGAAGACTCACACTGAGAAAAATGAACCACACCAGGGAGTGGAGTCTAAGGATGGGAGATGGACTTCGCTGCAGGAGACTCCCAGGTCACTACCCCTGACTTGGCCACTCGCTGTGACAGCTGAGGTGTTGTGTGGTACAGTGGGAGCAGACAGAGGCTTAGGTCACTGATGGGTAGGTCATGGCTGATGGAAAGCAGAATATAGTCAGGGCACACGCTGAAAGATCAGAGCAGGCGGCAGACAAAGGATAGTTGAAGTTCCAACCATGAGGCCAGAATCCAGGAGTAGCAAATGAAGAACAAGCAAACAACTTGGGAAATCACACTAACACAGTGGCAAGGAGCACAGCAGGAGGAAGTGACCTAATAGAGGGTCCAACGACCGGTGTTTTAACAATCAGCGGTGCACTGGTCCTTTCAATTTCAGAGAGCGTGCACCCTAAGGGATGGGCAGACATGTGACGGCCAGAGGCAGGAGTGGGGAGCGCATCCGTGTTCCAAAAGGGGGGACCGTAGAGCGCATTGTGAGAGTAAATAAATTGCTATTTAGCATACTAGGCAAGATTTTCATTATAAGCAGACTAAGAGTGGCCTAGAAGGATACAGTAAAATGGGTCAAGTCCACGTTTTCCATAGTGGACCAGAAAAATGTAATCTGTATGTAAAAATTGGAGTGAATATTGTTGTGTATTTATTGCAGAAAAAAATTCACGGTAAACTTGTGACAAAATCAGTGATGGTGCAGATTTTTGTGCCTGGATTCTATTTTGCGGGTCCGCCATGGTAAAACCCACAGCGGACATCATTCATTGAAACTTGCCCTAAAGATCATAGAACTATTGGCATGCACAATAGTTTTTATACTCTTGAGCTAGAAGACCACCTTTGACTAATATTTATGACTTATTTTTAATTTTTCCAGGACAACTGCCCAAATGTCCCTCTATCCCTACATGCATAACTCATAATGTTCTTCAATACAGTGAAGTGCAAATGTCCACACACAGTTTTCTACTAGTTTTTTTGCTAGAAATAACAGGCAAATATCAAGAACAGAAGGTAAAATATTGTACGTTATCACCCTGCTCCTTCAATATTATAGTTCCTAATATCAATTGGATAGATTTTTTTTTTTTTGGTTGGCAAACAGTGCTCTGGATGATGATGTGTTCTTAAGTTGTAATCTGAGTGACAGTTATAAAATATATGTTTCTTCATTTAGTTACATTAGGCCTAGTTTACACCTGTGTAGCAGGTTCTGTTTGGAACATCCATTGCAGAGGTGAAACCGGATCTGTTTTATAATGGACACCAGCTATGCCTAATGGACTCCATTGACTGCAATAGGGTTCATCAGGTTGTCACAAAAACATAGAGCATCATGCTGTGCTATTGTTTTACATTTTTCTGAAGGACCTTGCAAAAGAGGTTCTTAGCCGAATATCCTACATTGATGTGAACTAGGCGCGGTGAAGTGCGGGCGCGTTCACACGGCACAGGACAAAACCGGCCGGTATTTGTCCTGTTTCGCGCCTGTCCCCACGGCCACGGGGGGGCGGGGGGGGGGCGGCTTTTCTCCGCGATGAGTGGAGAACAGCCCTCCCCCCTCCCATTGATCAGCACATCTTCTGTCCGGAAACCGGACGGAAGATAGTGCGTGTTCAATGTTTTGCCGCCGGACCGGCTGCGACAAAACCGCCGGGCGGAAAACCCGTGCAGTGGGGACTGCTACACGGGTTTTCCATGGAGCACAATTGTGCTAATTTTCGGCCGGTTTTTCAGGCGGTCTGAAAAACCGCAAACCGGCTGAAAAACCGTCTGAAAACCCGTGCCGTGTGAACATGGCCTTAAGGAGTTAAGTATATTCATAGGTTTACACTAAAAAGTTTTTGAATGTTTAGTTATGTTTATATCTTTGGCAATACAGCTGATAGATATGTACCCAAAACTTCCCCCGGGTCCCCTTGCTTTTAACTACTTATAACCCGGGGTTTTTTTAAACTGTTTAAAAGATACCAAACGGGGGAAAAAAGGGAGATTTTAAAGGAGTAATATTTTGGTTCAAAGCTTTTTAATTTTGGGCCCAATTTGATTTCAACAATGGATGGACCATTTAAAGCCATTTTTTTGGGGAATTATTGCCCAAAGGCAGTGGAAAAAAAAATTTAGAAGAATTTGGGCGGGGGGACGGGTTTTCCATTATCAGCACCAAAAAGGAAAAGGTGAGTTCAAAGGGTTTAAAATATCGTTTTTTTTGGGGAAGTTTTGGGCGGGCAAAAATCTTAAATTATTTTTAAAAAGAGACCTGGAAAAACCCCTTTTAAAAGGGGTTTTCCCCCCATAAAGCAAAATCTACTTTAAAGCAAAGCCTGAGTGCTGACCATATATGAGGAGGCCCGCTTTTTGGGGGGTTGGCCTTCTCTTTATTCTATGGGATTTTCTGTTTAAAAAGCCGAGTGTATGCGTTCAGCTATATTTGGAACTCCTATAGAAGTGAATAAAAGAGGACGTCCCCAAGCTCTGGCCTTTCCCATTCTTACGCTTTGGTTGGTTTTCACCCTAGTAAGAGAGACGTGTGCAGTTGACTTTGCTTCGTTGAAACCCTTCCTTTACGTCTGTTTAATTTCCCTTTTATGCAAAAAATTTCTGTAAAAGTTTTTTGTTAATTTAAAAAATTTCTGTGTTTCAGGAAAATGTAGCTGCTCGACATTGAAAGGGTTATCTATCCCCTTAGGTCCCCAATTTGTTTTAAAATGTGTTTCTTTTTTTTTACTTTTTTGCAAAAATTATCTTTACATCGGGGCCCCCTTACATGTTGAAATTCTCAGTCACACGTTTTTTCCCCTACCGCATTTTTTGTCTAGATCTGCCTTTTTTTTTCCATGAAGTACTATTGTTTCAATTATTAGGTTTACTAGTTTTTCACTTTTAAAATAACAAAAATTAAAATTTTAATTTCCCATATATCCCTTTCCACTATTATGTAATTTTTTAGCAGATAAAATAATATACACTTTTTTTCTAAATTTGATTTTTGTTATTTTTTTAAAAAAAAAAAAAAATTTCCCCAGTGGCAGGTGTAAATTTAAATTAAAAAATCCTTAACTTTTTTCTTTACTGTATTGTTCTCACGAATTAAGGCCTGGTCCAAATCAGTGTTGTTCACATTTACAGTAACAGGAATGATGGAAAATATAGCCCAAACCCGGTTTCAAAAAATTTTCCAAAAAAAAAGAGGAAATGCTGGGGTTGGGAACCCCCGAAGTACCTTATTGTAGTCAATGGGGTCCAAAGAGCATTATTGGTGTCCCATGTAAAATGGGCTTTGTTCCGCCTCTACAATTAAGTTTTTCGAACAAAACCCAAACTGATAAAGATGTGAAGCCGGGGCCTTAATGTTTAAACAAAATGTTTGGATTTTTTTAAAGAAAAAGAAGAATGAAAAGAAAGAGGGCCCTTGGTCTAATTTATTCTGCCTTTTATGTTCCTTTTTTTTTTTTATATTTGGGTGTTCCCATTTTTTTTTCCAAGGCGGGTTTTACATTGGCCAAATATTGGGGCTATGTTCACAGGCTTTTTTGGGGCATATTTGCGGAGAAATTACATCCCCCAAAAAACGCCCCAAAAATTCGTTTAAAAAAATTAAACCCAATTAAAACTAACATTGTTTCCCAAGGGAAAATACGCTTGGGGTTTTTTCAATGGGGCCCGTTTTCCCGGACGTATTTTCGCCTGTAAATATGTTTGTCCGAAAATTCCCCCTGAAATAATCTGTGTAAACAAACCCCTTAAGGGTTACACCACATCTGAAAAATTTTTGTTCTAAGTATTTACTATATTTTGTTTTTGGCTTTGCCCTTTCCCCCAAAAAAATTTTTCCCAAATTTTTTCCCCCTTTTGAGTTTTTTCCCAAAAAAACAATTCCCTTCCTGAACTTTTTTTTAACCCTTTCCCATTTTTAAAGGTTTTAAATTAAAGGGCCCCTTTTCCCTTTTTTTTTCACTGGGTTTTTCAGACCAAATTCTTCAAGTCTGATAAGTCTTGTATTTTAGACCTTCCATCATTTTTGTATCTTGTTATAATGATGTTGGCTGTAAAGGACAAAAAGAATTTGGCCCACCTATTTTAAAAAAATCTTTACCGAGTCCTAACAGTGGTTCCCAGGACCCGATTTTCCCCGGGGATTCGGGTAGGCCAGTCAGCGCTGCAGAAAAAATTTTATTTGAAGCATATATCAAAAAAAACTTTATCCAAAAAAAAATCATTGTTAGATGATGGATCTTGAAGGAAAACCCAAGAAAATGTGGCAGAGAACAGGCGAGTTGGAACATGAATATTTTTAACCCAAAAGAATAGAAATGTTAAAAAAAAAGTACTGCCCCAAAATTTTTTCCCTTGACTTTTTCCCTAAAACCTTTTCCGTAAACTAGGATGGGGGCCCCCAAGGTTTCGGGTTTGCCCTAGACAATTAAGGCCTTTATCCCACCCCCCCTTTTCCCTTTTGGAAAAATTTCCCGCCAGGAATTTCAAATTTTGGGGGTGGAAATAGGTTTTTCCAAAATTGTGATTAAAAAGCATATGCCAAACTGATTACAAAGGGGAAATTATGGTTAACGAAGTAAAAGGGGTTTTGGAGGGGGCCCTCAAAAGGGGCCTTGATCTAAAACCCTTTTTGGAAAATTTTATGGGCAAAGCTGAAAAGGCAAAGAGCGAGCAAAGACTACTTAAAAACATGCTTAGTTCCCAACCATTTCTGTCAAGACCCAAAGTGGAAAAATTTTCCTCCCAACTTTGGGAAAAGCTTGGGGAAAAGGAACCCAAAAAAAGTTTGACCCAAGTCTTTTAAAATTTTTTTTTAAGAGAAAATGCTACCAAAAAACTAATGAAATGTATGAAAAATTTTTTGCCCTTTCCCGGGAAAGTACGTATATACTAGAGAAATAAGCCGAGTTTTTCAGCACAAAAATTGCTGAAAAACCCCTCTCGGCTTATACTAGAGTAAAAAAAAAGGTCGGCGCTTGGGGTGCTGCGGGGGCCCGTGCCCCGGGGCAGGGAATTCTTGCTAAAGCAAAATTCCTCGGGGAGGCATTTAGCAAAATCCCGAGAATAAGCTGACAGCGACGGGGCCCCTGCCGGGGCCCCGTGGCTGTCGGCGATCTCTTCCCCAATATGGGCCTCCTCCCAGAGAAAAATGAGCGGAAGTTCCACTGCGGGGCGAGGGGGCCGAGCGTCCTGCCCCAAGTGGACTCTGGAGGGGAAACGGGCCGACTCGGGGGCCGCCCGGATTTTTCCGGCACGGGCAGGGTGTGAATCACGCTCCCGTGCAGGGTGAGGGACATCACCCGCCGGTGCCGGGGGAAGATGGAGGACGCGTGCGGGGGGGCCGGCGTGAGGAGGGTAGCGGCGGGGAGTCAGGTAAGTTTTGTTTTTTTTTTTTATTCCCTGCCTTTTAACCTACCCATACTGACTTATCCCTTTAGACTATCCCTGGACTTTTACCTGACTTTTACCCGCCTTATTACTTTCCTTATTATATACCTGACTTTCCCTCCCGGGTCCTACCTAAAAACCTCAAAACCCACCCTTTTACGAGCCTTACCCTTTACCTATCCCAGTTTTCCCTACCTATACCTAGCCTTTTCCCCTCCCAAAACCAGCCAAATTCCTAGTCTATCCCCTTTCCCTATACCGGGCCCCTTATCCCTACCCTTTCAAACCCAAAGCCTTACCTAGTTTCCCCCGGGCCTATATTGCCTTTCCCCTACCTATTAGAACATATCCTGTTTATAACCTTGCCTATTCCCTGCCCTAAAAGGACATATAACTGCCTAGGGGGACATTAAACCTGCTATAACTCCCTATGGGGAAAAAAAACCTGCCTATAACGGGCCTATGGGGGACATTTACCTGCCTATAACTGTTGGGGGGGACACAAAAACTGCAAAATGGGGGGACTTTTATTGCCTAGGGGGGGACTTTAAAAATGCCTATGAAATTTTAAATTGGGATCCATTTTAATTTTTGATATTTCCCAATTTGCCGCTGCTTTTTCCCCACCCTGGGGCTTATACTCGGGGTCAAAGTTTTTCCCTTTTTCTTTTTGGGCCAAAAGTAGGTTTGGTTATACTCGGATCGGTTTTTTTTTTACTCGAGTTTTTTCGGTTAAAAATTTTTTAAAAAAAATTTTCTCTCTCTCATTAATTTTCGGGGTTTTTGGAAAATATAAATAATTTTGGAAAATCCTAATTTTTTTAAAACAGTTATTTTTTTTTTTTATGTCAGTTTAGGGGAAAAAAAAATCCCCATAGGTTTTCTTTTTTTTTTAGTGTATGTAAATTCGTTTTAAAACTGTATGTAGTTGTTCCAAAATTTTATTTTTGGCTTTAAAAGAAAAATTGACAAAAAAAAAAGGGAAGACTTAGAGAAAAATTTTTTAAGCAAAAATTTGTTTTTGAAAATTACAAAATTTTAAAAAAAAATTTGCTTTATGATGCAACCCTGATTTTCAAAATCTTTTGGGTTAAATTTGTTTTCATTGTGGCTTCCAAGGGTGAAATGTGAAAACTTTTTTTGAACAAAAGGAGTAAAAATTGAATTATAATGTTAGATAAAATTTTTGGTTAGATTTTCAATCGTCCCTTTCCCCGGACATGCGCACGGCAGTCAAATGCCAAAAAGTGGGGCAGTGGCCCCCACTGTGCCCTATTACATCATTTTTCCAAAAAAATTTATCAAAACTTTATTGAAGCATTTTAAAAATTTCCAAAAAATTTAGGAACACTTTTGCTTAGCGTTTTGGGGCCTTTTTTTTGGCCCCCCCTTTTTACTTTTTATTTTTTTGGGCTTATTAAAGGGGTTTTTGGATGGGCTATATTTTGGTCGGGTTCGGATACAGATAAAATCGGGGCCCAATAGGGTTTATAGTCCCAAACTTTTTTTTTTCCATTGTAAAATTTTTAAAAACATTTTTGTTTTTTTAAATTTTTTTTGGGAAAATTAAGTGCCTTCCTTTTTTCTTTTTAATAAAACCTTTCAAGTTAGTTGACACTATTGTGGTCCCATGCACGGTTTTTCCCCTCCCCGGCGGTTTTTCAGCCCTCCGGGGGGGTCCAAAAAAGTTTAAAACATGTTCATTTTTTTCCCAAACGGGTTTTGGACGGAATATGAACTGTCTATGTGAAGGGGAGGGTTTTTCTCCACAAATTTGTCCCCTTTAAATTTGCCCGGGTAAAAAACATAGACAAGCCCCCTTGCGCTGAAAAAAAAGGGATATAGCAAGGAGTACATCACCTTTGAAAAACCAGGGCTGCTAAAAGCAGCGAGTGGTGGCCCAAGAAATTTTGGAAAAAACCTTCTGTAAACAATAGGAGATAAAAAACTTTGAAAAAAAGCAAAATCAAGCAGCAATGTATTTGGAAAATTGTCTTATTTATTTTAAAACCCTACATATTTAAATTTTCTGAATGTGATGGAAATATCCTTTTCCTATTAATTATAAAAGAATTCTCACTCTGCGCACTTTCACCCTCAAAAAACATCCGTTCTTAGGGGTTTTTTTAAAAGCTCAAGGGCTAAAGTAACATGAGCCAGTAGTAGCAACTCGCCATTTTGTAATGGGAAGAGATCACGGTGAGCTAATCTAGAGAAAGATGAAAAATGCACCCCAAATTTTTAACACCTTTTAAAACCGCATGCAAAAAAACCCGCAGTATAAGCATGGGGAGATTGCAAGATGAAGTAACCAATGAAACAACCACTCATAAAACCCTCAGGGCTGGGGAGGTGGTTGTCGGTTAACAATTGCTATGTAAGGCGATAAAAAAAGTGTGCCTAAAATAGATCGTGGGGGTACACACCCCCAGGCTCGGACTGGGCCCGGGGGCCCGGGGGACCCCCGGGGGCCCCGACCCGTGGGGGCCCCGGAAAGGCGTGCCGTCGCCCCGGGGGCCCCGCCCGGCGCCCGGTCCTGAGCCCCCCCGGGACCCGCGTCCCGAGCGCTCAGAGACGGCCGGTATGGGGATAATGTCCCCATCCCGGGGCTGCCGGGGTGTCGCGGAGACAGGCCCCTAGGCTGCCCCTCCCCTGCTCTCCCTGGAGGCTGAAACCATTAGGCCTTCAGCCCGCCGGGCGCCGGCCCTACGGTGAGTAGGGGGCGGTGACCATTTTACCGCGCCCCCTATGAGGGCGCCAGTCGGAAACCCCGGGGGCAGGTAAGTGATTTGTTGGTTTTTTTTTTAAAACTACTTAAAGGGGGGGCTGACACAGGGGGGCTCGGGTACAAGGGGGGCTCTGGCTAAGGGGGGGCTCTGGCTACCCGGGGGGGGGGGTTTACAAGGGGGGGTCTGATACAGGGGGGGGCTTGCTACAAGGGGGGTTGTACAAGGGGGCTCTGGTAGGGGGGGGCTCTGATACAGGGGGGGGTCTGGCTACCCGGGGGGCTTGATACAAGGGGGTTGGTACAGGGGGGGCTCTGACTAAGGGGGGGCTCGGCTACAAGGGGGGCCTGGTAAGGGGGGGCTTGGTCAAAGGGGGGTCTGGTAAAGGGGGGCTCTGGGTACAGGGGGGCTCTGGCTACAAGGGGGCTCTATACAGGGTGGTCTGGCTAAAGTGGGGGGTTGACTACAGGGGGTCCGGCTACAGGGGGGCTGGTACAAAAGGGGGGTCTGACTACAGGGGGGGCCCTGGCTACAAGGGGGGGGGGGGTTGATACAGGGTGGGTCTGGCACAAGGGGGGGGTTGGCTCAAGGGGGGGTCTGACTACAAGGGGGGCTTGATACCCCGGGGGGCTTGGTTACAAAGGGGGGTTGGCTACCCGGGGGGCTTTTTCCAGGGGGGGGTTTGGTACAAGGGGGGCTTGGCTACAAGGGGGGCTCTGACTACAGGGGGGCTTGACTACAGGGGGTTGGTAAAGGGGGGGCTCACTACCCGGGGGGCTCGACTAAGGGGGGCTTGATAAAGGGGGGTTGGTAAAAGGGGGGGTCTGGCTCAGGGGGGGGGGGGGGGGGTTGGGTGGGGGGGGTTGTGGGTGGGGGGGGGGGGGGGAAAAGGGGGGGGGGGGTGGGGGGCGGGGGG
>JAODAL010067278.1:0-17368 GCA_025379985.1 Phyllomedusa bahiana | reverse complement strand
AAATTTTTCCAAAAATAAATTTCCCACTTTTTAAACAATAAGCCCATCTCTAATAAGGATACTTAACACAGAATAATATTGTATTCCAAAGATAGAGAAATTAATAGATCAGATATTAAAAGTAAAACTCTGGGGCAATCCGGCAATGATACTAGCAGAAAGTTAACTTAACTTCACTAACCAATACTAGTATGTTGATGTCTGCTACTGCATGTAAAATCATGAAACATGTCAAACAGGATCTAAATATAATTTTAGCATAATAAAAAATACTCATCACTTGGGACATGGAATGCTTTGCCATTGAAAGCACCTGTGTCATATTAAACTTAAATTTCTGAAATTAAGGGTATCTCAGGATTTCTTGGTTCTATGATACCTAAAGTTCTGGCTATCTGATTAATACTGTATTGAGCTTTTTTTGAAATGTAGTATTTCTGGAAATGGGAAAAAATGCAATTTAATGTTAATATACAGTTTTATACCTTTTTACTAGGACATATTGGCACAATATGTGTTGGGTAGCAGATATTCAGATGTAGAAAACCAAGGGTAAGGGTCATATATAAACTAACTCTAACAATATAAATTATATCGTAACTTGTGGGAGTACTTCTTGGTTGCTCTAATGTGTATGAAAATACACACTTTTTACTTATGATTCCTTTATTGAACTTATTTTAATCAAAGCAGATTAAATGAGTACCTCATTGTAGCCTTTAAGGAAAGCTTGTAAACATGGAAACAGCCATTTCAAAGATATTAAGGGATCATTTGTATACAATAAAAAAAATCTAAAAAGTTCTCCAGAGCCCCTGACAGAATAAATGAAAAACATTGTGAACTCTATCTCCGTGCCAATTTCTTTAATTCACTTTATAAATAATGCTCCAAGAAGGAGCTTATTCTAACTATACACACCTACCTCAGAGTATTTTCCATGTTGTCTTCTGTTGGTCTGAAAGAGTTAGATTTAAAAAAAAAACTTTTCTCATACCTGACCTACTCAGTCCCAATGGATTTTGAAATACACATTAGCAAGCATGTCCATTAATGTTGACTGCTTTTTCTTTGTTGTTTTGAAAATTGCTTTTGTCTTATATGTATTTAAATAACTTTAAGTCACATCTGACTCACTAAGCCTTGCAATATGACTGGGAGTAAAGCCAAATATTAACTCATTTGCATACAACTGCTTCAGTGTGTGTGCCCTTCATCAGTGCAGGGTAAAGCATTGGATGGTTGTCTGAGAGGCTCTAGTTGTAGGTCTAAGGCCATGTTCACACAGCTTAAAATGGGCCGTATTTCGGTCCGTAATTACGCGCCAGAGTGTCACTTTCTAGCGGCGTATACGCGCTGCTAGCAGTGATTGTCTATGGGCCGGCGAAGTGCCGGCCCCCCGCTCCCGCCCCCGGCCACACGGCGTAGTTGCAGGGCGAAATTACGCCCCGCAGTTAAGCCGTGTGAACCTAGCCTAAAGGGTAACATTTGTTGTAGCTAATACAGCATTTCATATGTGATCCGGTTTTCAAAAAAACAGAAAGTAAAAATAACAAGGGTTTATTTCAATGCAAGAATTGAGAGAGATTACCAGAATACAGCAAAGCATAGCAAAATTTCTACCTTCCTCCTACAAAATCTCAGGTTACATAGTTCATAAGTCCCCTTCTTCATTAAGAATACATTAGCTAATCATTGAAAAAATGATTCCTAAGGAAAATAGTCTATATCTTCAATGAATACTGCTTGTTTAGACAATGCATCTTTCTTGTCTGTGGAGAGATAATATATTACTCAGTTATTAAAGGCTATTCATTCAAACCATATGGTTATAAATTAGTTGGAACCAAGTTGTCTGACTAAAAGAGGCCCCAGTACGTTTCTTATAATCCTTTCCAATTACATCAATGTATTTCTAACCATTTTATACTGACAGAGAACAATTTTATATTAAAAGGTATATAGAAATCACAACAATCTAAATTTATTAAATATTACTTTCATACATTCCTCTTTAGGAGAGGTACCAAGTAGGTGCGTGAAGACTTATACACCATGGTCACTTCATTGAAAATTAAATACAATCAAATAAGATCATGGGAAAAGAGACAGTTGAATATTTTTTTTTTTTTTATTTCAGTGTAGCAACCATGGCATATAAGTATCCACATGCCTACATGGTGCTTGTCCTTAATGAAGAACATTATTTTTTTGACATCTTTAGCAATGTTTACACTCTAATTTCCTATACTACTTTCTATGTGTTTCTTCAATTTGTAAACAAAAATACATTAATTATAAAAAAAATACATGGAAGATGCAACAGAGTCAAGTCTACATTTTAATAAATAATAGATTTCCTCATCTTCCACCAGAAATTTAAAGGGATGGCAGTTAATAAGCAAACCCATTTTATGTAGCTCTTCTTTTGTTAAAGAATACGACACACATGGACAAAATTGTTGGCATCCTTTCGTTAAAGAATGAAAAACCCACAATGGTCAATAGAAGAAATTTTAACTACCAAAGTAATAAACAATTTAAGTTTACTGAAAATCAACAAATAACAATCATACAATGCTTTGGTATTGTGGTTCAACACTTTAAATTCATTACATTTTCTATTGTAGGACCAATGAGGTGATATTTAAATACATATGTACATACACACAGTTCAGTCATAAAATTAAATCCAGCTCCCTATTATTGCGTAGATTTCTCTTGTACCTTCAAAATAGCTGAATTGATTAATTGGCTTGAATTCCCAGGAATCTATAGGTCAAGTCAGCACCTTGAACAATATGTTATGTTCTTCAGACCATGCTTGAACATTGCCCAGAGCATTACAATTTCTCTGTTGACTTGATTTTTGCAATTTAGTCTCCGGGGAAAATGGCACCTACAGTCTGTTGACCACATTATAGAAAAGAAAACATGATTCACTAAATAAGACCACATCTTCCACTACTCTAGGGTCCATTTTTACATGCCTACTCTAGGGTCTTTTGGTAGCGGAAAAGAATCAACAAGGAAACTCTGATTGGTCTGCTGCAGAATGCTATATGCACCAAACTGTTATGCACAAGTTTTTTTTTTTTTTCTTTAATTCTTCTATCGAATCCAGAATTATTTTTCCGTCTGTGGGATTGAACCAGATAATCCCCACAAACATCAATGAGCCTTAGGTGCCCATAATTATGTTGCTGGTTTAATAGCTGTCCTTTGTTGGGACACATTTGGTAGTTTTTAGCCACTGCATAGTGGGAACACCCTACAGGACCCATTGTTTTGAAAATGCTCTGACCATGTCATCCAGAAATCATCATTAGCCCTCACCAAAGTCATTCAGATCCATAAGTGGAAAAAGGTTTCCTACTTATAATAAAACGAGTATTTGAAACAATATTAAAAAACACCAATGTTCAAAAAAAAAAAACCAAAAACTAAACAGCAACTGTTATTTCAAAAAAAAAAAAAAAAATGTTTGAGGTAGTACAACTGTACTATCACAAGAATATTGGATTTGTTTGAAACTGTTCTTACATGTAAACATAAAATAACAATTGAAGGGAAAAGCTATAAGGGGATATTTACACCCAGAAAAAAAGTGTCATCTCTTCTCAAGATCACAACCATTATTTTATTAGTCTACTTGGAATTGTAATTGTTTAGTCTATTTAAAAATATATGTATTATTTTATGGCTTTTCATTATATTTAATATGTAAAATTAATTGACCAATGACTTATAAGTAAAAATAATAATAATGACAAAACTACTAAAAAATGCAAATATCCTCGACAATTTAATACTGGTTACTTTAGAAATTATTAAACTATCCCATTTTTAATTACTGTTGTACATCTGCCTCCAGTAGTTTTTGATCAATACTTATGATTACTGATTGAAATAATGTCTGTTTGACTCATCATTGGTCAAACTGAGAACACTTTTTTGATGATAGGTATAGAATATGTCACATAACACACTAATTAAAAATCATTTTGCTGGCAGAACACTTAAAAATCCAAACCTAATACAACATGAAGAAATGTTGGTTAACAGCTGCTGTCAAAGTATTTGGAATTTTTAAAACATATTGAATTTATTTTCAATACACATATTATTTTATTGCTACTGACTGCAGTTTGATATTGGTACATTTATTACAGTAGCATATTTACATTTCCAGAGAAGCCCACTCAAGGACGTATAAACCAAACGATAAGACAACTTTTATGAGTTCATAGATTAAAAATATAGTAAGCCACCAGTAATCAAGAGACGCAATGTTACTCTGCTGATTGAGCAAGATGATTACAAAACTTTCATGGCATTAAATTCGAGTATAAAACAAAAAAAGGATCAAATAAAGCATAAGTGAAAAATTACATTTTCTGAACATGTCCTACCTAAAGCAACTTTTTTAGTTGAGCCTGTATAATACTAAAATATGGATATTTAGAGTGTTTAGAGCCACAGGGACAGACCAAGTGCTTGTTTTGTTACCTTCTATTTTTACCTGGCATATGTTATATGTGCTATTAAGGCATAAGTAGTGCATCAAGAGGCATCTATCTCATACTATAAGCCAATGCTATTCCCATTTCCCTACGCAAACACCATATCTCATCACTAAGAAACATTCAAACATCCCACCTCGCCCACCCCCCCAAAAAATGGTAAATAGATTGTCTCACACTACAAAGGATTGCCTTTTATGTTAAAGATCTTGCAAAGACAAGTCACTTTGAAATATGTGTCCACTAACCCCTTAATCGAGATGGGCAAATTGATTCTAATGAAGTGGAATTTGTTTAGAATTTCAGGAAAACTTTGATTCTGAACGAAGTTGAAGTTTGGGTGCGTCGCGGAACAAAGACGTGTTATAATAATGAAAAGGCTGCGAGCACATGGCTTTACATGGGCCAAAAATGTCCTGGGAGAAGAAAGGCATACTACATGAACATGTGCAGAGAACGCCAATCCAGAGACCGCGGGATCTGTGAGTCAACCTCGCATCTATATAAAGTCCGTGAGTGACCTGCGGCAGCTCACACCGCCTCACTGTGCTGTGCAGGGAGGTGCTTGCGCTGCTGCATATGGAGTATCTCATACTAAAGAACCACCTTATATATACAGCGATTTTTTGGGGGGTGTCACAGCTTGTCTCTGAGACTAGCTGTGCGTCTTACGGTCTAATTCTGATTTTGTCCATGGGTGTTTCACAAGCGAAGGTTAAATACAATGTTTTCGTCTCTTGTTGTATAGCGTACAAAATATGCCTTGTAACGACGGCTACAAAAAGCTAGTAGTTTGTGGCTTGCTCAATTCTTTTGCGCATTTACATCCAGGGGTTATTAGCCGTTGTTTTTCTGCTGTGGTGACAAAAATAAACCGTCGTTCATTCACCACCAAAAAAATACATTTTTCCTATAGCCTAATTCACAAGGCGAAGGTTAATTACAATTTTTTCTCTAGTGGTTGTGTAGCATAGAAAACACAACGCCATTGCAACCCGCTACAAACTCTTGGTTGTGGTTGCTCAATTGTTTGGCGCAATTTACATCCAGTGGTTAATTAGCGTTGTTTTCTGCTGTGGTGAATAAAATAAACCATCTTTCACCGCCAAAAAAATAAATTTTTCCTGCACTAGATTCACAAGTAAGGTTAATTACAAATTTTTTTCTCTTGTTGTGTAGCGTAGAAAAACACGCCATTGAAACACACACACAAACGTCGTAGAATTTGGTTGTCTCAATGCTTTTGCTCATTTTTAACATCCAGGGATTAATCTAAGCGTTGTTGTTCTGCTTGTGACTAAAATAAACCGTCTTTCCACTGCCAAAAAATACATTTTTTCCTGCACCCTAATTCAACAATTGAAGGTTAATTACAATTTTTTCTCTGTTGTGTAGCGTAGAAAACAAGCCATTGTAAGGACGCTACAAGCCCGTAGTTTGTGGTGCCTACATTGTTGGTGCAATTTACATCCAGGGGTTAATAAGCATTGTTTTATACTGTGGGTGACTCCAAGAAACATCCTTTTTCACTGCCCCCCCCCCAAAAAATAACAATTTTCCTGGAGCCGAATCTCACAAGCGAATGTTTAATCTACAATTTTTTCTCTGTTGTTAGTCGGTAAAAAACGCCATTGTAACAACGCTACAAAAAGCTCGTAGTTTGTGGGTTTGCTCAATTGTTTGGGCGCAATATAACATCCAGGTTTAATATTAAAGCGGCTAGTATTTCTGCTATGGTGACTAAAATAAATCGTCTTCACGCCAAAAAAAAAACAACATTTTTCCTGCAGCCGAATTTCACAAGCAAAGTAATTACAATTTTTATCTCTTGTTTAGTGTAGCGAGAAAGACGACGCCATTGGTAACACACGCCTAACAAAGCTGGTGAGTTATGTGTTTGCTCAATTGTTTTGTGCAATTTACATCCAGGGGTTAATTAAGCGGTGTTCAGCAGTTGTTACTCAGTAAAAGAAACTTTGTTATCCCCGCCACAGAAGAAATTCTGTAGCATACTTCATATCCGAAGGCTAATAAAGCCTGTTGTGCTTTATATTTCAGTAAAAAACACAGAGTTTATTTTAAACGGCACATACAAGTCAATTTTCCGCCCATTTGTGGAGCGCAATTTTATATCCAAGGGTTACCAAAGCTTAGTTTACTGGGTTCCATTTTGGAGTCAAATAATACAGGGTGTGGTATTTATCATATACAGATAACTCATCAAACATGTCCTGTACATGTTTAAACAAACCGGTAGTCCAACAGAATGGTGGCCAGGCTCTTCACCTGCGAGTGGCAGAAGGCCCAAATATTCAGGGCCCAGGTCGCAGCACAGCAAGGGTACGTCGCAGCAGGGGTCAACCGGTGCGGCCAACAACTGCCCTGTCATTAAGCGGCCGTCTGAATTTCAGCAACCCAATGGTTCTTGATTGGTTGAGCTAAGGCATTCCCCACATTCCTCCAAGATGACATCTGACAACCCAGTCAATAGTCGGTGGAACCATCAGACACAACCCTTAGTTGGCATGGCCCGGGAGCGGTCTGCCCGGCCCCGCACCTGACCCGCAACCGCGCTCTGACCCCATCCGGTTCCCTCAGCCAGAGGCTCTAATATGTGGTCTGGGCTCAGCGCCACTATATAGCGAGGATGAACAATTTGAGGAGGGCAGTCAGCAGCTACTTGGCAGCGAAGAAATGGGGCCAATATCCCCTTCTTCTTGCAGTAGGCCTCTGCATGCCAAGACCGGTGATGACTACAGCAGTGACGATGAAACACAAATAGATGATGATGTAGCCGACCGCACTTGGGAGCCGGGTGAGGTAAGGGCTACATCATCGTCAGGAGAAGAGGGTGTCAGCTTGCGCGTCAGGCAGCGGCGCAGCCAGCAAGTCGGTGGTGTGGCCATGAGTCAGTAGGATAGCAGCAGTGTGAGGTCGGGAGCCAAGCCAAGGGGCTCAGCGAGACAGCGGCGGCAGTAGTCACTCAGTGCGGAGCGTTGGCGGTAAAATCCGATACTCGGCGGTGTGGCAGTTCTTTGCTAAGACACCGGAGGATCCGAATATGGGTATATGTAGAATCTGTAGGCAGAAAGTGAAACGTGGCCAAGGAGCTAACGTTGCCACCATGGCCCTGCGTCAACACATGCAGTGTCACCATCCGGTGGCCTGGGAGAAACGTGGCTCAGATGTGGTGGTCCATCCTCCCGCCGCAGCAACAGCAGCAGCAGCGCCCAGTGGCACGCATGCCATTGCATCCAGTCCATGCTCCACCTCCAATGCAGAAGGGAGCTGTTTCTCTTTGACAACAACTCCCGGTCCAGAAGCTCCTGCTCCTCGCTGCTCATGGTGCCAGCAGTCGTTCAGCGAGGCGATTGCAAAGAGACAACAGTATGCGCCAACCACCCTAAGGTGCAGAAGCTGACCGTGCTCCTGTCCAAGTTGTTGGTGCTGCAGTCCCTCCTTTTCCCCAAGGGTTGACTCTGCACCGTTCAGAGAACTAATGGCTTGTGCCGAGCCGAGAGGGGAGAGTTCCAAGCCGTAATTTCTTTCAAAAAGGCGTACCAGCACTTATAAATTATGTAGAACAGAGGTGGGCCAGTCCTTGAGCTTATCGGTTTGTTCCAAGGTGCACGGCAGCGCGGACGTCTGAAGCTGTAACTATGGTCAGGGCCAGCACATGTCCTTTACGGCCCACTGGGTGAATGGATGGACTTGCTGCGGCGTGAGGCTACCAGGTCGTCCCCCCTGACGTGACTTGCTTGCGGTGGCGGCCCGAGGTGCAGCGTGGTACAGAATCGTAGTCCGAGAATCGTAGTCGTGGGCAGGCAGAAGGTCAGGGCAGGCGGCAATGGTTCGTGGTCGTGGACAGGCAGAAGGTCAGGGCAGGCGGCAGAGGTTCAGAGTCTGGAAACGTAGCGAGAGGTCTGGTACACGGTAAAGCAGGAATACACTTTAAGGAACACTTTCTCTATGGCTCGGGGCAACGTAGATCCAGCAGGGAAGTGACGTGGGTGAAACCCACTTATATAGGAACAGCGCCCGGAAAATTACCCAATTACCGGCGCACTGTCCCTTTAAATTCACAGGGACGAGCGCGCGCGCGCTCGGGGGCGCGCATGTGCATTCCGGCCGGCAGGGGACAAGGACCGTACAGGAGCGAGGCCAGGTGAGTGGATGCGACGGGTGGCACCGCGGCCGGCCGTGCGGCCCGCGGCGCCCCCCGTCCCCGCCGGGGACCCGTCATGGGGAACGCGGGTGCGACCGCGTTCCGGGCCACGGACCGCGGCGTAACCCATTACAGTACCCCCCCCTTAGGCCTCCCCACCTTTTTAGGCTGCAGGAATCTGAGGATGAGATCCTAATTCAGGATGTTGGATTCAGGCTCCCAGGATCTCTCCTCGGGTCCGAAGCCCCCCCAAATCCACGAGGAAGAAACGTCTCCCTCTGAAAGTCTTCATAGCCAAAATGTCCTTTCCCTCAAAGATGTCAGTGGATTCGGTTTACTGGGGAAGGCGTCACTTTCTTCCGAGGAAACCCGGTTCAGAACAGAGGCTTAAAGGAGGGATCCATGAAATGCTTTGTGGATCCGGAGAGATGGGGGGCAAACAAAGCTTGTATGTCACAGGGTTCAAACTGCCGAAGACCTTGAGGGTCCGAGGGAAGGAGGCCCAATTTGAGACTAGGGACCTTCAGGCGCAATATCTTGAGGGAGCCAACTTGGTCCCCAGGGAGAAACGTTGGGGCAGGTTTCCCCTTTTTTTCTGGCTGAGACTTCTTACGGGCAGAGGCCCGAAGTAGAGAACATTGCGTCTCCTGCCAGATGGCCTTGATTCTCGAACCTGGTCATTGGACAGGGGGCCCAATCCGAGTCAGGGGTAGAGGGATGGGGGGGTGCGGGTGGCGGCCATAGACTACAAAGACGGGGAGTGCCGGCAGCTTCCGAAGTCCCGATGGTTATACGCAAATTCAGCCCACGGGAGCAGCTCGGTCCAGTTGTCCTGACGTCCTGACACAAAGTGGCGCAGGTTTCCCCCAGAATCGGGTTAAACTCTCTCCACTGCCCTTTGGGACTGAGGGTGGTATGCCAATGAAAAGTCCAACTTGACTTGCGACGGGAGCATAAAGCACGCCAGAATCGGAAACAAATTAAACACCGCGGTCGGAGACAATCTGAGAGGGTAAGTCCATAAAGCCGGAAGATATGCCGGAAGAAAAGATTAGCCAATTGTGGGGCAGACGGCAGGCCAGGGAGGGGCCAAAGGTGGGACATTTTGAGAACGGTCCGTCAGGGACCCAGATGACTGAATTCCCAGAGGAGACTGGTAGGTCTGTGACGAAGTCCATTGCTATGTGGGTCCAAGGGTCTCCGGCACCGACAGCGGGTGCGGGAGACTGCGGGCCTGTGGCGTGGGACCTAGTTCCGAGCACAAGTGACAAAGGCAAGAGTGAAGTCCTTGACATACTGTGCTAGAGACGGCAACCAGTAGTGCCGCGAGATCAAAGCATAAGACTTCCGAGCTCCGGGATGGCCAGCCACAAAGGAGCTATGCCCCCACTCCAAAAATCTTCCTCCTAAGTGCCTGCGGCACGTAAGTCTTGCCCGTAGGAATGTTTTGGAGACCTGCCGGAGCCACATGAACCAACCGTTGGGGGGGAAATGATGTGTTGTGACACGGGTTCTTCACCGACCACGTCCGAGGCATGAGAGAGGGCTTCAGCCTTGACGTTTTTCCAGCAGGCCGGAAATGTATACGAAATCAAACCGAGAAAAAAAAGAGGACCCGGCTTGGCGAGGACGTTGGGCCGTCTGAAGATACAACAAATTTTTGTGGTCAGTAAAGATGTCGATTGGGTGACGACCCCCCCTAAAGCGATTTCGCCACTCCTCTAGGGCTAACTTGATGGCCAAGAGTTCCCGGCCCCCAATGGCATAGTTCCGCTCAGTCGGCGAAAAGGTCTTAGAGAAGAACCCACATGTGCGATCTTGCCTTTTGGGAAATTCTCTGTGTGAGGACCCCCCCTGCCCCCACGGAAGAGGCATCCACCTCCAAAAAGAACGGTCTCTCGGAATCAGGGGCCCGGGCCAAGACATCAGCAGTGGAGAAGGCCGTCTTTAGATCCACAAACGCCTTCTAGCCTCCGAAGGCCAACATCGGGTTCGCATTCTTCCTAGTAAGGGCCACGATAGGAGCCACCAAGGGGAGAAGTGGGAAATAAATTGCCGGTAAAATTTGCGAAGCCCCGGAAGCGCTGTATCGCCCGAAGACGAAAGGATAGGCCATTGTAGCACAGCAGAGAGTTTTGCCGGGTCCTTATTTAGGCCTTCAGCCGAGACTATGTAGCCGAGGAAAGGTAGGCTGGTCCGATGGAATAAACATTTCTCCAGCTTGGCGTACAGTCGGTTGCTGCGCAGATGTTGCAGAACCTGGCGTATTGGGCCCGGTGGTCTGAAGATTAGGGGAGAAAATCAGGATGTCTCTAGGTACACTATGACGCAGGTGTACAAGAGATCCCCGGGAAAACATCGTTGACGAGTTCTTGAACACCGCTGGAGCGTTACAGAGCCCAAAGGGCATCACGAGGTACTCAAAATGTCCATTTTCGGGTATTGAACGCCCTCTTCCACTTGTCCCCTCCCGAATTCTGACGAGGTTATAGGCTCCTCGCAAATCCAACTTGGAGAACACTTTAGCCCCCTTGAGACGGGGCAAACAGCTCAGAGATCAGTGGGAGAGGGTTTGCGGTTCTTTACGGTGATCTTATTTAGACCCCTTCAGTCTATACACGGACGGAGGGAACCATCCTTCTTCTGCACGAAGAAAAACCCGGCTCCGGCTGGGAGGAGGACTTACGAATGAATCCTTTCTGCAGGTTCTCCCGAATGTAGGCCGACTGGCCTGAGTCTCTGGCACGGACAGCGGGTAGACCCTCCCCAGGGGCGGACTGGTTCCTGGGAGGAGGTCAATAAGACAGTCGTAAGACCGATGTGGTGGCAGCGAATCGGCCTCTTTCTCGGAGAATACATCCCCAAAGTCCTGGTACTCGGCTGGCAGGCCTGGCAACGGCTTGATAAGCGGAGGCGGAGAAGTGGTAGGCACCGGATGTGGTACCTCCAAGCAATGGGTTTTGGCATTCCGGTTTCCCCAACGCAGGACTTCGCCTGTCTTCCAAGCGAGCGTAGGGGCGTGACGTTGCAGCCCGGGAAGCCCAAGAGGATCGCCGAGGAAGCACAGGACAGAACGTGGAACCCGATCTTCTCCTTATGTAGCGCCCCCACGCGGAGTGTCAGCGGCTGGGTTACGTACTGGATGGGGTCACTGAGGAGCTCCCCTCTGACCGAAGAAATAAGCAGGGCTTCTCCAGCCGGACAACAGGTAGCGGTACCGGGTTACCAATGAGGCAAGGATGAAGTTCCCGGCAGAGCTGAGTCCAGGAAAGCCGAACTCCGGAACGGGCGGACCAGCATCAGTGGTCACCTCCACTGGCATCAACAACGTGGAGGGGGGAAACTGAACCCAGGGGCCGCCTCTCCTACGGCTCTTAGGTGTGAGCGTTTCCGGATGCTGGGGACGTAGCGGACAGCTTCTGCGGAAATGGTCCGGGCTGGCGCAAATAGAGACATAGCTTCTCGGGTTTGGCGACGGTTCAGCTCCTGCTCGATAACTGGGCCCGGTCCACTTGCATGGGTTCCACCTCAGAGGCTTGAGGGGACAGCAATGGAGGATGCTGGAACCCGGGGCAGGTGAAACTGCCGACGGGGGCGTGCAGAGTCTCTTTCCTGCCGCAGCTCTTCCTTTCCTCTCTGCGAACCTTATATCAATTCAAGTTGCTAGCAGGATTAGTTCACTCAGGGAGGACGGGGAGGTCTCTTGCTGCCAAAGCGTCCCTTTACCGGCTGGACAGGCCCTTTTGAAAGTGGCACAGAGGGCGGCATCATTCCACGTGAGCTCCGAAGCCAGGGTACGGAACTGTACCGCATAGTCACCCACCGAGGAGTCGCCCTGACGAAGGCTCAAGAGGGCGGTCTCAGCAGAGGAAGCACGCGCTGGCTCCTCGAAGACGGCGCGGAATTCCTGGAGAAAGGTCTGTAAGATCCGCAGTCACAGGTCATTCCTGTCCCAGAGGGGAGTCGCCCAAGCCAGGGCCTTCCGGATAGTAGGCTCACCACAAGGCACTTTAGACCCCCTCCGAGGGAAAAATGATCCGCCATCAGTTCTATGTGCATTGAGCACTGGGTAATGAAACCCCGGCAGAGCTTGGGATCCCCGGCAAAGCTGATGGGTAAGGGAAGCCGAAGCTTGGGTCCCACGGTAGCCATTGGAACGGCTAACGTAGACGGAGTCACCGACGGGGCCACAGGTGGAGACTGTTGCTGGGATGCGAGGAGCTGACGCATCATGGCGGAGAGGGTGGCCCAACTGCTGTGCCTGTTGTGCGATTTGCTGCGACTGCTGGGAACCAACGTCGTAAGATCCGCGATGCTTGGCAGGGCACCATGGCGGGATCCATGGCTGGAAACTAACTGTGACGGCTGGGTAGTGGACCGCCGGGGCCACCGCAAGCGATGGTAGCTAAGCCACGCCAGGAACGGAATCTAAGTAGCCCCCAGTTTTCACCAGAGCCTGCGCAAAGCAGGATGGACTTGCTGCGGCGTGAGGTACCAGGTCGTCCCCCTGACGTGACTTGCTTGCGGTGGCGGCCGAGCTGCAGCGTGGTACAGAATCGTAGTCCGAAAATCGTAGTCGTGGACAGGCAGAAGGTCAGGGCAAGCGGCAATGGTTCGTGGTCGTGGACAGGCAGAAGTCAGGGCAGGCGGCTGAGGTTTTGGAGTCGGGAAACGTTTGCGAGAGGTCTGGTACACGGTAAAGCAGGAAAACACTTTTAAGGAAAAGCTTTCTCTATGGCTCGGGGGGAACGTAGATCCAGCAGGGAAGTGACGTGGGTGCAACACTTATATAGGAACAGCGCCCGGCAATTACCCAATTACCGGCGCACTGTCCCTTTAAATTCACAGGGACGAGCGCGCGCGTGCGCTAATGGGCGCGCATGCGCATTCCGGCCGGCAGGGGACGAGGACCGGACGGGAGCGAGGCCAGGTGAGTGGATGGGACGGGTGGCGCCGCGGCCGGCCGTGCGGCCCACTGCGCCTACCGTCCCTGCCGGGGACCCGTCATGGGGAACGCGGGTGCAACCGCGTTCCGGGCCACGGACCGCGGCGCAACCCGTTACACTTGGACAGGAGACCGCGCTTTCTCCTCCACCTTGTCAAACTGCGGCTCCTGCGCTAATGTCCGCCTCCTCCTCCTCCACCACCACCATCATCTCATCCTCCACAAGTACTGCTCCATCATACCACATATGTAGGGCACAGCGGTGTCACGCAGTTCTACACCTGGCTTGCCTCGGCGAACGAAGTCACACAGGGGAGGAACTGCTCCGCGTCGTGCAGCAAGAATCGATGTGTGGTTTCTCCGCGCCAACTGCAAATCGGAACCATGGTGACGGACAATGGGAGGAACATGGTGTCCGCGCTGCCCCGAGGAGGGATGGTCCATGCACCCTGCATGGCGCACGTGTTCAATCTGGTTGTGAAAGGTTCTGAAGTCTTCCACGGTCTTCAGAAGATTCTGAAAATGCCAGGAAACTGTGCATGCACTTTATTCATTCCTACAAAGCCAGGAACACCCTCCTCGAGTTACAGCGGCAGAACGGCCTCCCAACACACTCTGATATGCGATGTTTCCACCCATTGGAATTCCAGCCTGCACATGTTGGACCGACTGTATGAACAGAGAAATGCCATTATGGATTTTTTGATGATCCTGGAGGAAAAGGAGTACTCCCCTGTGTAACTTTGATGTCAGCCAGTGGCAGCTCATGCGTGACACCTGCGTTTGTTGAGGCCATTCGAGGAGGCCACATTATTTGTCAGTCGCCAGGACTACGGGATGAATAACGTCATTCCACTGCTTCATGTCCTGGAACAGATGCTGAAAAATCTGTCTGGGCAGGGGACTGGAGACGTGGCGACTACATCTCGCGGCCACATGAGTCCCGTGGGGACTGAAATGGAGGAGGAGGAGGACATTGGAGCAGAAGCATTGTCTGGTGAAATGAGTGGATTTTCTACCCAGGTGACAAGAGAGGAGGAGCAGTAGCAGCTGGAGGAGGTAGATGGAGATGAGGAAGAAGAGGCAGATGACCCGCAAGCACCGTGGCAGTATACAGTGGAGATGGAGGAATGTCATTGTGCCACTTTCTGACCTCATGCTGCTGCCGCCGTCACCTCAACTCTCTGTCATTGTGCCACTCTGTGGCCTACTACTGTTTTGCCACCTCCAGATTGTCATTGTCCCACTGTCTGTCCTCATGCTGCTGCTGTGGCTGCTGCCGTGACCTAACCACTGTGTCATTGTGCCACTGTCTGACCTCATGCTGCTGCTGTGGCTGCTGCCGTGACCTACACACTCTGTCATTGTGCCACTGTCTGACCTCATGCTGCTGTCACAATCACCTCCACTCTCTGTCATTGTGCCACTCTGTGGCCTACTCCAGTTTGTGTCACCTCCAGAATGTCATTGTGCCACTGTCTGACCTCATGCTGCTGCCGCCGTCACCTCCACTCTCTGTCATTGTGCCACTCTGTGGCCTACTACTGTTTTGCCACCTCCAGAATGTCATTGTGCCACTGTCTGACCTCATGCTGCTGCTGCCGTGACCTCCACACTGTGTCATTGTGCCACTGTCTCACCTCATGCTGCTGCTGTGGCTGCTGTCGTGACCTACACACTCTGTCATTGTGCCACTGTCTGACCTCATGCTGCTGCAGTGGCTACTGTCGTGACCTACACACTGTGTCATTGTTCCATTCTGTGGCCTACTCCTGTTTTTGCCACCTCCAGAATGTCATTGTGCCACTGTCTGACCTCATGCTGCTGCTGTGGCTGCTGCCGTGACCTACACACTGTGTCATTGTGCCACTGTCTGACCTCATGCTGCTGCTGTGGCTGCTGCCATGACCTACACACTGTGTCATTGTGTCACTCTGTGGCCTACTCCTTTTTTTGCCACCTCTAGAATGTCATTGTGCCACTGTCTGACCTCATGCTGCTGCTGCTGTTGATGCCATCAACTCCTCACTGTGTCATTGTGCCACTCTGTGGCCTACTCCGGTTTTTGCTTCCTCCCGAATGTCATTGTGCCACTCTCTGACCTCACGCTGCCGTGGCTGCCGCCGTCACCTCCACACTCTGTCACTGATGTTGCCACCTCAGCCCTCAGCTTGTTTTTTTCCAGCTATCGCTGCCATGACTTTATCAAGCTACATTTCCCCTTCAGTTTTTTTGTCAGTTTTGCCCTCTTAAGTGCCCAGGGAATTTTATAGAGAAGCGGTTCTAAGAGCGGCGGCAGTCATGTGCGTGTCATACTGGGAGGGAGTGGATGACCTAGTCAACCAATCAAGAACCATTGGGTTGCTGAACAACACACGGCCGCTAGATGACAGCGGCAGTAGTGGCCTCACCGAGTGACTCCTGCTGCGACGTCCCCTTGCTATGCTGCAAAATGGGCATGCTCCAGGATTGTTTTTTCCACTGCGACTCGCAGGTGAAGAGCCTGCAACCTCTCTGTCTGACATACTGTTCGTTTTAAAATGTACAGACACTGTTTGATGAAGATATCTGTATGTGATAAATACACACCCTGTATTTGACTCCAAATGAACCCAAGTAACAAGCTTGGGTAACCCTTGGATATAAATTGCGCTCACAAATGGCCAGGAAAAATTTACTTGTATGTGTCGTTTAAAAACACTGTGTATTTTACTGAATGTAAAAGCACAAACAGGCTTAATTAACCTTCGGATATGAATTATGCTACAGGCAAAATTGCTTCTTCGGCGGTGAAAAAGAAGGTTTCTTTTAGTGACCACAACAGCAGAACAACGCTTAATTAACCCCTGGATGTAAATTGCGAAAATAATTGAGCAACCAAAAATGAAGTGGTATTTGGATTGTAAAAACGCTGTTTCTTTAAATGAATACAACGGGAACAGGCTTAGATAACCCTTGGATATTCAATGTGCTGTGAGCAGATAGTATTAAAATGTATATGCAGCTGCACTGGACGCACACTGGACTTCAGTTCCAATACCCCACAAAATCAGAATTAGAACGTTAAGAGAAGCAGTCTCTGAGACAAGCTGTGACACCCCCCAAAAATCGCTGTATAAAAATGAGTTCTTTAGTAAGAGATATCATTAGCAGCCGTGGCAGCAACTTCCCTAATCAGTACAGTGAGAGCGGTATGAGCTCCCAGCGTCGCGCCCGGACTTATATAGTGAGGTGACGTCACAGAATCCCGCCGGTCTCTGATTGGCTTCAAACTCTGCCACATGTCATGTAGGGTATGCCCTTCTTCTCCCAGAGTTCTTTGCCCCATGTAATGCCATGTGCTCGCCGCCATTTTATCAATCAAATGCACACTTCGTTCACGCGAAATACCCCAAACTTTGACTTCATTCAGAACCGAAGTTTTCCTGAAATTCTAAACAAATTCCAATTCGTTAGAATCAATTTGCCCATCTCCAATTATAGCCATCAACTTAAATATATTTTATAGAGCAACACAAGGTAGCAAGTGTTTGTGAAGTGTAAAGAAAATCATACATGCTTTTTCAAATCTTTACAAATTAAAAAAACTATAAAGCGTGGTGTGCACATGTATTCAGGACCCCTTGAGTAGAGATGGGCGAATTGATTCTAACGAAGTGGAATTCGTTTAGAATTTCAGGAAACTTCGGTTCGGACCGAAGTCGAACTTTGGGGTACTTCGGGTGAAAGAAGTGT